>BLSH010278153.1:1401456-1432387 GCA_018402905.1 Glandirana rugosa | reverse complement strand
TTTCGATTTTTTTTTTTTTTTTTATCTTATCAAAACAGAAATCTATATCAAACTTACGTATTTTTAACATTCCCACACAATTCGCCATTGTTATTCAATGTGTAAAGTCCGAAGTTTCTATAAAACAGGGACTTGGTTTTACAGAATAACTTAAAAATTATAATATCAACCTAGTTTCTTGACACAAAAAGTGATGAATGTTTTTTAAAACAAAATAAAGTGAGACGGCAAGACTTGACACTTAAATCGAAACCACTCTGTCAGTGTTAACGACATGACGAAAAAATTCCTATTGTCACTAAGAAATTTAATTAAGATTTAAAGAATCACTGTTATCCTTAAAAAAGCAGTACAGCAATTGTGACTGTCTCACCAAAGCTAAATTCACAGTTCAGAACGGCAGAGTGAAATAAAACAAAATTTTTTGTAAGTAGTGAAAAACACAGTTCTTTGATCCAACTATAATATTAAAAATTCAATAAGACATTTTGGTTCAGGGACAAAATATCTTTGAAGCCTGAAATGTGTAACTTATTGTTACCGCTTAACACACCCTTACAATTTTTATGCATTCAAACTATATCTAAAGACAAAACTATTCTATTTTTTTTTTTTTTTTTAGCTTTGGACAGAATAGAGGAAGTTTAAGACCCCTGTAATTTTTTTGTCCTATTAGTGAGAGTTTCCTTCACATCCTGTCCTGTAGAGACAAGTACAAGGGAACTCCTTTTTTCAACAGTTGTACCACAACAAGTATCCCCACTAGAAGACTTCTCCTCTAATGGTCAAATACAGCCAAAGAGAGACAGTGAAGCGCACCTGTGGTTGTGGTCTCATCTTGTGCCAGACAGGGGTTGCTAACCATTCCCTTCTCTGTCCACAAAGTAAAACATATTGGCTGTAAATACACATTAAGGTCTTCACTGACAGGGTTTTATTTATGAAGTGCGTGAGCTAAATTTAATTGATACCTCAATGGACATGGATTGCTCTCTTTTGTTCAAAAAAATCAAAAAGAGTCCTCCATCCATAAAAGTGAGGTGGATGGAGGATTCCCCCTGTCTGGGGCATTATATTCTGATAGTGGAACTATCCACTGTCAGAATACACTGATCAGTAGTGGCATCAGGTGGCTCAAGAAAAAATTTCGAACAAGACCATTCAACAAAAGTTGCTTCATCAATCAATTTCCGCCAAGCAGCCATGGACACACATGGATCAAAATTAGTCTAGTCCCTGCTGAATTATGATCCATCCATGGCCAGCTTAAAGCGTTTGTTCCCCCCCCCCCCCCAAAAAAAAAACACATTCTGTTCCTATAAAGCATTTCATACAGCACAGTGCTTGTGCTCTGTCATTTGGCCCCCCGTAACACCTGTAATACCTGATGCCGCCTAGCTATACCCTCCCTCCTGTACGCTGACCACGATATATCAGAGCTGCTGAGCCCTGGCACTGTTGTCTGTGTACGTGCCTTTGTCATCCACAGTCTGCTATCTGTCTCCTCTCTGCTCTCTCTCCTCCCTGCCTGTCAGCTCGTGACAGTGCCAGCCCTCTAAACTCCTGCTGCTCAAATTACTTTCACATCTTCATACCATCCTCTCTGTGTTCTAATCCTGTGTGCCCCTGAGTGAGGTATTTATAAAAAAGAAACCTGCTATAGCTCATTTCACAGCTCTTCTCAGGGATCACATGATCGACCGGCTCTCTCTCTCCTCTCCTCCTCCTCCTCTCCCGAGTGGCATCAGCAGGGGAATCTCGGCCCCGCCCACTGCATCTGTCAGATGAGGAGAGGAGAAAGCCAGCCGATCATGTGATCGCTGAGAACTGTGAAATGAGGTATAGCAGGCTTTTTTTTATAAATCACTCACACAGGGGCGCACAGGATTAGAACACAGAGGGGATGGTATGAAGACGTGAAAGTGGCTTAACAACCACTTTAAGGAAACATAAGTGCTTGTCCTGTGCTGGACCTTATGCTGATCAGTGGCAGATTATTTGTCACTCATTACAGCTCACAAACATTAAAGACCCATACACACAATAAGAAGATTGAAAGAAAAATTTTGTACAAAGAACAATCGGCCAATTATCTGATGGTTAGTATAGTGCAAAACCTTATATAGGCACAGGCCAGAAAATTGTTATCGTAAGTGAACACAACATCCGATTTTCATTTAACTGCTTCCCGACCGCGCGCCGTCTTTTCACGGCGGCAGTCGGGGAGCCCTGCGCGAATCGCAGTAAATAAACGGCGATTCACATTTGGCCACCAGGGGGCGCACGCGCGTGCACCCCCGCCGCACTCCTGGGGAGTGTGCCCACGGCTCGGGTGGACCCGATGTCCGCCGGCGAGCCGCGATGAGCTGGTATAGGGAAAAGAACGGGGAACCGCCGATGTAAACACGGCGGTTCCCCGCCCTGTCAGTGGGGCATGAGAGATCTACTGATCCCTGTCACTGGGATCAGTTAGATCTCTCATGCCCATGTTAGCCCAACCCCCCCACAGTAAGAACACGCCCAGGGAACACTATTAACCCCTAGCTCTCCCCCTGCAGGTTAACCCCTTCACTGCCAATGACATTTATACAGTAGTCAGTGGACATTTAAATTTCTGATCGCTGAATAAATGTCATTGGTCCCAAAAAAGTGTCAAAATGTCCCCCCCAATATCGCATTACCGCTAAAAATCGCAGATCGCCGCCATTACTAGTAAAAAATTTTAAAAAAATAAAAACCCCAGAAATGAATTCTCACCATCCGTAAACGCGGCCACTTTTGCGCAAACCAATCAATAAACGCCGATTGCAATTTTTTTTATCGCAAATATGAGGAATTATATAAATCGGCCAAAAACGGTGAAAAAAAATGTTTTTTTATATATTTTTTTGGATTAGAATTTTAGCAAAAAGTAAGACATTTGGGTTTTTTTGCAAAATGGTCGCTCTTCTTTTGTTTATAGCGGCGATAAGAAATGACGCAGAGGCGATCAAATACCACCAAAAGAAAGCTCTATTTGTGGGAAAAAAAGGACGTAAATTTTGTTTGGGTACAACGTCGCACGACCGCGCAATTGTCAGTCAAAGCGACGCAGCGCCGAATCGCAAAAAGTGCTCTGGTCCTAAAGCTGCAAAACCTTCCGGTTGGTAAGTGGTTAATAAGTACAGTATTCGTATGAAAAAAATGAAAAGCAAGACTATGCATGCTCAGAAAGGAAAGAATATATATATATATATATATATATATATATATATATATATAATTCAATTATATCACTTTCAAAGTTGTATTCTGTCATATGAGAATTTTCGTAAGTTGAGTAACCTCTTCATTTTGGATTTTGGATTAGACTAGCATGCAAAAAAAAAAAAAAAAAAAAACCCAGATGATTATTTGTCCAATAATCTCATTAACCATTTGCCGACCAGCCACAGCGTTTGACGGCGGCAGGTCGGTTCTATTGTGCAAATCACCATAGCTGTACGGCGGCTCTTTAAGAGACTGCAGGGGGCGTGCCTGCTGCATGTATCTGGAGCCGATGTCAGAAACGGTGTGCGTGGCCGGCTACCCGAGATCACTCCTCACAAAGCCAGAATGGGGATCTGTTCATGTAAACAAACTGATCCCTGTTCTTACAGGACAGTGGAGAGAGATCCGCTGTTTCCAGTGATCAGGAGCAGCTTTCTCTTTCCACCCTCAGTCACTACACTCCCCCCACAGTTAGAATCACCTACCTAAGGAACACTTAACTCCTTGACTGCCCCCTAGTGTTAACCCCTTCACTGCCAATGACATTTATACAGTGATCAGTGGCTATTTTTATTTTTATTGTCAGTGGTCCCAAAAAATGTAAAAAGCGTCCGATCTGTCCGCGGCAATATCGCAGTCCCGCTAAAAATCACAGGTCACTGCCATTACTAGTAAAAAAAAATAGTAATAAAAATGCCATAAATCTATTTCCATAGTTTGTAAACGCAATAACTTTTGAGCAACCCAATCAATATACGCCTATTGCAATTTATTTTTACCAAAAATATGTAGAAGAATATATATTGGCCTAAACTGAGGAATAAATTCGTATTTTTATTTATTTTTTTGGATATTTATTATAGCAAAAAGTAAAAAAAAAATGTTTTTTTTTTTCAAAATTGTCGCTTTTTGTTTGTTTATAGCGCAAACAATAAAAACCGCAGAGGTGATTAAATACCAATAAAAGAAAGCTCTATTTATGGGGGGAAAAAGACATCAATTTTGTTTGGGTACAGCGTTGCATGACCGCATAATTGTCAGTTAAAGCAATGCAGTGCCGTATCGCAAAAAGTGTTTTGGTCAGGAAGGGGGTAAATCCTTCCAAGGCTGAAGTGGTTAAACAAGCTTTCAGATTAATAGACAAAAACATTTTTTACCTTTAGCTATTACGGCAGGGCAGTTTTGGAATGTAAACAAACTTGTGATTACATTAGCAGCCCAGTGCATTCAAGTGACAGCTGACTGAACTGGGTGATGGGGGAGCCTTAAAGTGGATATAAATCCCATTCATGAAATTTGAGCTGGGTGTATATATTTGCAGTGTTTTATTATCTATCTCCAAAGCACTAAGTTCAGTGGCTTTCTCCTGCTCCGTTCTTCTGTTATCAGCATGGTAACTTCTGGCAAGTTCTTCATCAACTGTGATAAAACCAGCCTGAATTTTGTGGGTGATATAAATAGATTAGAGAGAGCTGGTCTATTCTCAGCACAGCTCTACATTGCTTCTTCCTATGTGGAGAGGGGGTGTGTGCCTTTCCTCCAATCAGCTGTCTTACAGTGTATGGCAAGAATCCACACCCACAGGTGAATCAGGAAAAGACAATTCTAACAAGATGTGCACTTTCTAAACAGTAAATAAATTGAAGACAGCAGATATACATGTAAAACTTATGTAGGAGGATTTGTTTCATCTCTGTGTATCATCTGTTGCTCTTCACTTCACTGGGCATATGTGAGGGTTTACATCCACTTTAAGTTCAACTTTAATGCTTTAATGAAGCTGTCCAAGCTTGCTGCACACACTGCTCTCATATAAGATGAAGCTTGCGTGAACAAGGCCTTAGAGTTTCACAAATGTTTATCAAAACTATTTTGCTTAAAGTATATTTACAAAGTATGAAAACATGTAAACTTAGTTCCACACAGCATTTTATTTATTTTTTAGCCTACTTGTATTTAGCTACCGTATTTATCGGCGTATATAACATGCACTCTTTCTGCCTGAAAATCAGGTGCAAATATTGTGTGTGTGTTATATGTCGATACTTGCATTTGGGCTGCCTTGGAGGGGATGGGGAGGGGGCGGGATGAGCGCCGTTAGATTATATAGCGTGAGAATCTCCTGTTTTCTCGGCGGCAGCTGCAATATGTATTCCTATAGGAAATTAGAAAAAATGTACTTAGATGTTTTCTTATTGTCTGGATTGTCAAAAAATAACTATTGTTTGTATTTCTACTTCAATGCTGATGTTATTAATATAGGTATGAGTAGCGGCGCTTAGCACATGATTGATATAAAAGATAAATCACTTATACATCTACTAATGAAAAATGTATCATAACTTCATATATAAGCAGTATAAGAAGAAAATAGTCATGATCAGTCCCCAAAAATAGGCACACACTTAAAGCTGTTAATGATGATCAGTCCAAAAGTTGATATAAGTGCACACTAAGAGTTGTAAAAATGAAAAGACGTCTCTCCAGAGTGAAGGATAAACACCCAGTGTGGATAGGCTATAGATATTCCATATATAAGTGTCCAAATCCGCCACCACTTATGCAAAACTGCTTACCAGAGCTATTTGGCTTCCAAGTTAATGGAACAGCCAAAAAACGCTTGCAGGGAAGTTTAAACCCCTTGTGGATTCAGCTGTCACTCTTATATATTCCTCAGCACCATGTATAGCCTCTCCACCGCTCCTCAGAGAATGTAAAGAGAGACACAAACAACCATAGCGTAATACTGCATGGACATTTATTAAAACATGTAGTAAAACATAGTAGATCGCACTCACATTTTCCAAAGCAAAAATCAGCTCACATAAAGTTGACCCGGGTAAGGTGCTGATGTTATAAAATGAAAATGTATGCTATGACCATAGATCTCCTCTTACCATAGGTGACTTTCTGTAATGTTTCTACTGGTTACTTTCCTCAGACATACACCCCACCCTAGCTTGGGTACAGTGTTGCATGACCGTGCAATTGTCATTGAAAGTGCGAGAGCAAGGAAAGCTGAAAATTGGTCTGGGAAGGAAGGGGGTGAAAGAGGCCAGTATTGAAGTGGTTAAATAGCCACTGATTACTGTATAAATGTGATTGGCAGGGAAGGGGTTAAACTGTAGGGGGCGATCAAGGGGTTAACTGTGTTCCCTCACTGTGTCCTAACTGTGTGCGGACTGGGCTGGCCGGGGCAAGACAGATCTAACTGTTACCAATTACAGGGGTACGTCAGCCACAAATCGCGCATGTGCAGCCAACATACGATGACAGGGGTTTGTGCAGGAGAGTCAACTTGCTGCAGTACAGTACTGCGGCGGCTGGTCAGCAATCAGTTAACTGGCAACTGTGCGGTCATGCGACGTTGTACCCAAATACAATGTATGGGTTTTTTCCCACAAATAGAGCTCTTTTAGTGGTAATTGAGTACCTCTGCATTTTTATTTTTTGCGCTGTAAACAAAAAAAAGACTGACAATTTTGAAAAAAAAGCCCAGAAACAACACGTTTTACTTTCTGCTATAAAACATATCCAGCAAAAAATGCAAAAAATCGAATTTCTTCATAAATTTAGGTCAATATGTATTCTGCTACGTATTTTTAGTAAAAAAAAAATCCCAATATATATATATTGATTGGTTTGCGCAAAAGTCATAGCATCTACAAACTATGGGATATTTTTATTTATTTATTTTACTAGTAATGGCAGCGATCAGCAAGTTATAGCAGGACTGCAATATTGTGGAGGACATTCGGACACTAACTGACATTTTTTGGGGACCAGTGACACTAATACAGTGATCAGTGCTAAACAACATGCACTGTCACTGTATTAATGATACTGGCTGCAAAGAGGTTAACATCAGGGGCGATCAAAGGGTTAACTGTGTGCCTAGCCTGTGTTTTTATACAGTATGGGAGGTGCTTTTACTTTGCAGGAACACAGGATCCATGCCTTCCCTACTGACAGAACAGTGGTCTGCCTTGTTTACATAAGCAGACTGCAATTTCTGCCTCTCTGCTGAATCATCAGCAGGTGCGGCAGACACCGAGGCTGCCGTACCCGCCAACTGGTGTGCCCCCTACCCGGAAGATCCAGATCCCGTATTTATATACGTGATCCGGCCCAGAGGTGCCGCCGTGTAACAGTAAAACTGCAATAGGGCGGCCCTTAAGTGGGAGCCATTATCATGCATGAGTGCCCCCATACCATGCAGCTTGCCATGTGGGTACTCAGCAGGGGAAAGGTGCACTGGCGGGGACCTGAGAAGAGGAGGATTGGGCTGTTCTTTGCAAAACCATTGAACAGAGCAGGTAAGTATAACATGTTTACCTTTACAATTACATTAACTGTCCACTTATTTTATGATAATTGAAATTGAACAGACTAAAAAAGTGATCAAACAAAAAACACTCCTGGTTCGGCCGTATGCGAATCTTTAGATATCTTTTAAAACAGATATCTTACTGTGTTTTCTCTGTGTTTTTCATACACTGATATGAGCTCTACAGATTTACTTTAAATCAGTGCTACTGTGCTACAGTTGGGCAGACAGCCTGGTGTGATTGCTGATGATGTTCTGAAGAGGAGGAAACAATCTGGGGACCTGGGCTTCCTGCATCTGGGCTCCACTATAAGTGTGCACTCTCAGTTAGCATCTTCAACTGGAATTTTTATTGTAAAGACAACCTGTCAATCAGCATTTTAATTGTGCTTTCACATTTTGTCTCCCTACTGTGTGTGCACCCTCAAAATTACCACCATTACTGCTCTTCCCCATTTGTATTTCCCCAGTTTTTCAAGTCTGGGTTTATACAATTATGCAATTAAACTTTTGGCTATCCTCCTCTACATGGGACCAATAATCCCAATTATAGAGAACCTGGCCTTTCCTGTTGGCACTTCACCGTCCCTTGTTTATCTGTTGGGTCCGTAGATCCCCTACTCCTATAGTAAAAGAGCTTCCCATCAGTTGCCTTCAAACCACATAATACATGCCAATGATTCTAGCCCCTGCCCTGTCCATTGGCGCAAAATATTTAAATACAAGGATTTGTAACCTAACTTCACAAGTAAGGTAACATTTGCAGAGGCCTTACATCATTTGGAGACATATGTATCCATAAGGAATGTCCCTTGTACCTCAATTCTTTGCTTTATACTCTCATGCTTCATTACTCTAGTCCCATAACAACCTCTCTATGAAATGTTTCAAGACTGTCTAGGAAAGCTGCAGGAAACTGAACTTCAAAAGGATTTCATTCTCACCCATAAGGCCTATAAAGCATTTACAAGAGACTCACATGGAAGTATAGATGCTCCTATGAGTTTTGGAACATTTTCCCCTCAACATCTGACCACTACCGGGGCCATGAGAAGGAAACTGGTACTATGCTACATTTATGGTGGTCTTTCCCAATGTTTAAACCCTTTTGGTGTCACTTTATGAAACAGTGATGGGTCCAGCCATTTCTTCTGTGCCCAGAAATTGTCCTTCTCTCTCCATGCTGCAGCTCTACAGTCAAAAAGCCCTCTACTTTTTCCTGCTCGCTGCCCCTGCAATGAAAGAATAGGTCACTGAATGAACTAATCTTCAGCGCAGAAGAAGAGTTGACCACCCAATTTCATAACCTTCATTCACCACTATCTGGCGTCTGGTGTTTTCTTTAGTATTTCATTTTGTAGTGGCTCTCTAAAAAGTAAAAGAAAACTGTGGATGCCTAGGAGTCTGGCAAGGGAGTTTTTTTTTAATTCGCCAAATGATTTTAAATCAATCGTTCTACTTGTAAGGAAAAAAACTCTAGTCTATAAAATTTAAACTCTAAAAAATCAAATATGCCCCTTTTTGCACATTAAGTATTCTGTATATATTTTCTTTATGTATTATGGTCAGTACTAAAATAAACACAACTCTTAACCACTTGCCGACCGTCAACCAAGGAGGCTCTCCTGCACAAACCGCCGTCATCTGATGGCAGCTGCCAGATCGTGCACTGTGAGCGCGTGCGCGCCGCCGGAGGGCCAGGGAGCAGGTGCGGCGGACTCGATCTCCGCCAGCTACCCGCGATGCCCCCCCGGAGTGAAAGAACAGATGTCCGTGTAAGTAAACACGTACCTCCGTTCTGTGAGAGGGGAAAGGGAGTGATCACAGCCTTCCTCTACATGGAAGCTGTGATCACTCCCCTCCCCCTGCCAGTCAAACACTAAGACAGTTAGAACACGCCCAGGGAACATAGTTAACCCTTAGAGCGCCACCTGCAGGTTAACCCCTTCACTGCCAATGGCATTTACACAGTAATCAGTGCATTTTTATAGCACTGATTGCTGTATAAATGCCAATGGTCCCAAAAAAGTGTCAAAATGTTCCGACATGCCCATTGCAATATCGCAGTACCGCTAAAAATCGCAGATCACCGCCATTACTAGTAAAAAATAAAAAAAATAAAAACCCCAGAAATTAATTCTCATCATCCGTAAACATGGCAACTTTTGCACAAACCAATCAATAAACGCCGATTGCGATTTTTTTTTTATCACAAATATGAGGAAGAATATAAATCGGCCAAAACCGTTGAAAAAAAATGTTTTTTTATATTTTTTTTAATTTGTATTTTAGCAAAAAGTGAGAAATTTGTTTTTTTTTGCAAAATTGTCGCTCTTCTTTTGTTTATAGCGGCGATTAGAAATGACGCAGCGGTGATCAAATACCACCAAAAGAGAGCTCTATTTGTGGGGAAAAAAGGATGCAAATTTTGTTTGGGTGCAACGTTGCACGACCGCGCAATTGTCAGTTAAAACGACACAGTGCCGAATCGCAAAAAGGGCTCTGGTCAGGAAGGGGGCAAATCCTTCTGGGGCTGAAGTGGTTAAACAATGTATTTTAAAATAATCAGGTAAACATAAAACACATATTTTCTTTTCCAGTCAGTGGAAAAGAGTTCTTTTTTTACTGTCAATTCATAGCTGCTCTGTTGAAAATAAATAGTTTGTTCAGAGACCTCAACAGCTGAAACTCAACATTTAAACCTTAGAAGTGATTAATCCCCTCTACCTCTCCTGCCTGAAGATGCTTCTGTTGTGCTTTCTCTTTAGGAAATCTGTAGTGCTCCATAAATTATGTGCTATAGCTGAGCATATTAAGTACAGAATATATTGGTAAAACAAAGATCTTATATAAATAACTTATGCATAAAAAGAATCAGTTTAAACACAATGAAATAATAGTATAGAATGCAGAATAAAACTGACCAAAGTTATTATAGTAACAGACATCACTGGCTCCATAAAATAAATTACTTTAATATGCAAAATCACATAAGATGTGGTTTTGCACATTAAAAACACATTTTCATGGTTTCTCCCAACAAAGTGGTAAAAAGGTCTTGAATTTTATTACTGAAAATCGTGGCAGATCAAGGGGTGAGATTCCCATTTGCTTGTCTATCCTGATTATCTCGTGAAAATTGTAACCACAACATGTCCTACTGTGATGGTGTATTGACCATGTGATTAGTCTATCAGACAAATTCACATTAGCTTATATCCACTTCACCCCCGGAAGCATTTCCCCCTTTAGGACCAGAGCACTTTTTGTGATTCGGCACTGCGTCGCTTTAACTGACAATTACGCGGCCGTGCGACGTTGTACCCAAACAAAATTTGTGTCCTTTTTTTCTTACAAATAGAGCTTTCTTTTGCTGGTATTTGATCACCTCTGTGTCATTTCTGATCACCACTATAAACAAAAGAGGAGCGACAATTTTGCAAAAAAACACAAATTTCTTACTTTTTGCTAAAATACAAATCCAAAAAAAATCTAAAAAAACATTTTTTTTCAACGGTTTTGGTCAATTTATATTCTTCCTCGTATTTATAGTAAAAAAAAATCGCAATTGGCGTTTATTGATTGGTTTGCGCAAAAGTTGCCGCGTTTACGGATGATGAGAATTCATTTCTGGGTTTTTTTTTTTTTTTTTTTCATGTTTTACTAGTAATGGCGGCGATCTGCGATTTTTAGTAGTACTGCAATATTGGGGCAGACATGTCGAACCATTTTGGCACTTTTTTGGAACCAATGACATTTATACAGTGATCAGAAATTTAAATATTCACTGATTACTGTATACATGTCATTAGCAGTGAAGGGGTTAACCTGCAGGGGGTAGTGAAGGGGTTAACTGTATTCCCTGGGTGTGTTCTAACTGTGAGGGGGTTGGGCTGTTATGGGCATAAGAGATCTAACTGATCCCAGTGACAGGGTTCAGTAGATCTCCTATGCCCGCACTGACAGAGCGGGGAACCGTCGTGTTTACATCGGCAGTTCCCCGCTCTTTGGCTCTGCCCACTCAACGCAGCTCGCTGGCAGACATCGGGCCCCCCCGAGCCGTGGGCACACTCCTCCAGAGTGCGGCGGGCATGCGCGCGCTCCCCCTAGCAACCACTCCGCAAATCGCTGTCTTTTTACGGCGATTCGCGGGACCTGTCCACACTGCCGCAGTAAATATACTGCGCGCGGTGTGGAAGGGGATATAAAACATGCAGCAAGTTAAAAGTAAACCACAATGTACAAAAAAAAGATGAATTTTAACTTACTTGTAAATTCCATATCTTGCAGTACAATACAGGACACAGCCAGAGTATTCATACACCAATGGGCTATAAAAGTGTATCTTCAGGTGATTGGACACTGGCAAAGCTTTAGGGAACACACCCCTAGGCACCTCTCCTATAACCCTACCCCACTTTGTGAGTTCTCAATTTTGTAGCACACAATGCAGAGTAAACCAAGGAATGGAAGGCCTGTGTCATGTACTGTTCTCCAAAATTTACAGGTAAGCCAACATTTCTCTTATCTTAACTGTACAGTACAGGAGACAAGAAGTGTTGTTATACACCATGGGACATCTCCAAGCAATGAATAGGGGTGGGCAACAATTAGGAAGACATAACTATCCCAACCCCGGCACTATATGCACAGAGTTTGCATGTTCTCCCTGTGCCTGAGTAGGTTTACACGTATTACTTCGGTTTCCTTCCACACTCCAAAGACATGCTTGTAAGTTAACTGTCTAAATTGGCTGTATTATATGTATGAATGTGAGTTAGAGACCTTATATTGTGAGCTTCTTGAGGGCAGGGACTGAAGTGATTGTAAAATATATATGTAAAGTGCTGCATACATTGATGGCGCTATATAAGTACCTATAATAAATAAATAAACAAATAACTGTGCCAACAGACCCAAACCACAAGGGTCAGAATACCCAACTTCAGAGTGCCGCAGTGAGAACCTTGAGGCCAAAGGCTGTATCTGCAGAAAATTAGACATCCACTTAAAAAAACTTTGAAAAAGCAGACAGAAGACCAGGCGTTAGCCTTGAGCTACAGAGGTGTGATGCTGTAATGTCCAGGAAACTCACACCAATCTGGTGGAATGGGCATGTAAAAGTGTGGAAGCAGACTTTTTCCTTTGAGAATTTAAGCTCTTGCAATCAGATTCCTTATTCATCGCACAATAGTAGATTTAAATCAGGGTTTCCCTCACAAGGTCCTTAGGACAGGTAAAATAGAGAATCTGTCTGACTGGAGCAGTAGCTTTGAGTTATATTCTAATGGCTTTGACTACGCCCAAGCAATGTTGAAAGATTTCCTTATGATGCTTAGGAGCAAGGCATAAGGGTGGTGGGACACTGCCCTCATTGAGGTGGAATAGTGAATCCACATTCAGGAGAAAGGATGGCCTTAGGCATAAGACAACCTCGTTTTTGTAAAGTATGAGGAAGGGCTCCTTACAGTAAAAAGCTGCCAGTTCAGATACATGTCTTACATGATGGCGACCAAAAAGGCTACTTTGTAGGAGAGATCCTCTAGGTGAATTTCCCTGGGTGCTTTCTGCAGGGCAGAGAGAATCAGGTAAGATCACAAAGAAGCAAAGGGTGCTGCATGGGGGGAGGGGGGTGTGTGGCTTAATATGAGATACAACTTGAAGAAAGGTTCTTACAAAGAAGAGTGAAGCCAGAGGGCTGTCAAATAGAATGGATAAGGTGACTTTTGAGAGTGCTTAAGACAAAGTTCGAGTCAACAACTGCTTTGTAGGAAGGCCAGAAAGTGAAGCACAGAGTAATCTCTGGGATTAAAGCGGTTTTAGCAAGGTAGGAATCACAGACTCAGATACCCATTTATTCTTTAAGACCTGAGTTTCAACAGCCATGCTGGTGAAGCAAGACACTGAAAAGCAAGATGGAATAACAGGCCTTGAGATAGCAGATCTGAAATGTTGGAAACAGGCCAGGAATTTGTCTGCTAGATCTCTAAGTATGTTTGTATACCAGAGCCAGTCAGGTGCAATTTGGGTTACTGTTTTCCTCTCTTGCTCTATTTTCTGGAGCAGATGAGGCAGAATTCACACTGGAGGGAAGACATAATAGCTTGAACTGAAACCAGGTGATTAAGACATCTGAGGCTACAGCTAGAGGATCCCTGGTTCTGGCACCAAAGTAGTTTTTTGTTGAATCTGGGGGCTAGGATGTCCAAATGCAGAATTTTCAATTTTTGGCATACCAGACTGAAGACACCTGGATAAAGGGCTTCCAGCTGTCTTCTTCTGGGATGTCCAGTGCAGAGATCACTAGACAGTGACTTTCTGTTGTGGAGAATATCTGGTTTGCTTCCTTCAAGATAGCCAGATTCCTGGTGCCCTCTTGATGGCTAATGTAGGCTACAGCTGTGGTATTTTCTGACTGAACCCTTATTGGGTCTCCGTTCAGAAGGGGGTATAGTGTTTCAGGGTCAACGGAACTGCTCTGAGCTCCAAGATATTGATCACTTGGCTCCCCCAGTGATCATGCTCCTTAGACTGAGAGACTTGTGTCTGTTGAGATAACAGAAGGATTTTCCCACTGTTCCAACTTGGGCAGTCATCCACTATAGTCATTCAGATAGGGTATTCCTTGCTTGGCTGGGCAGGAGCATGGGTAAATTGAGAGAAAGAGCCTGCTTTTTCCAGGTTGTCAAGATGTTGAGTGAACAATAGAATTGGGCAAAATGGTACTGCCTCGATCTCGACTACCATTTGGCTGAGAACTCTCATGGAGAATCTCATTGTTGGATGTCTCTTGGCTCTCAAATCTCGAGCATGTACTATGAAAGAAAAAAAACTATTTCTGGGAGAAAAACTTTTGCTTGAGATTTGTCCAGGACCAGTCCCAAGTATTTCAGGTGAAGGGAAGGCTGGAGAGCAGATTTGTTGTAAATGAGTATCCGAAGACCTGGAGCATTTTAATTGTCATGTGGACATTTCCTGATAGCTGATAGGGAGATGGGTCCTTTAGAAAATCAAAGCAGATAGCCAGTGACTTGGATGTCCTGAGTTCTAAATAGAGCAAACAGGAAGTGCGCATGTGCGGAGCTTTGGAGATGGCTGCTTAAGTCCAGAGCTCTGCTCCTACCCAGCCTGCCAGACCCCCAGCAACCAGGATAAGCGCCCAGTTCCCCTCCCTGGGAGAGGGCATAGGCGGAGCACTTCCCCAAAAGATCACGGGTTGCTCTCGCATCACCGGATCGCTCGTGCCCGTCCCCCGCCTCACGCGAGGCCACGACTTGGGCCTACGCGCCGCCGCTCAGAGCATTAGCGGCCGTCCCGGCAGGAAGCTAGTGCCTGCAAGCGTGAAGGGGTTCTCAGCCATCAGACGATCTGGCCCAGGGAGAGGCACGGGTGAAGCAACTCCGCAGCGGTCCGCGGGTTGCTCCCGCATCGCCGGATCACTCGCTCCCGGCCCCATCCTCACGCGAGGACCGCGGCTTGGGCCTACGTGCCACCGCTCGGAGCTCGAGCGCTCTTTCCGGCTCTATTATACCATTACCCCTCCACTTCGCACTCCAGAGGACCTTGTATTCCCCCAAAGATAAGGGGGGCAAGCCAGCAATACAGAGGAGCCCAAACTAGACCCAGACAAACACTTCAGGCTCTGAACTGGGCCCTATTGCCTATTGTTTCTTAGTAGACCAGCATCCAGGTGAGAGCCCTGCTCAAATCCCCCCATTCAGTCCAGGACAGAATTTACAAAACAGCCCCAAATTTTTAGTTGGATTATATAAAAGACTCTCTCTCTCTGCTACTATTCTGCTACGATTATTCAGGGAGGCCTGTTGCTCCAATCTCATTAGGGGGTCACACTATCTGTGTGGTACAACTCTACATAAGTTACTCAAAGGAGAGCACGTTCATTTTCCTTTTTTAAGGAATTACCCTATGCAATCGGGGGCAGTTAGAAGGGCACTTTCTTGCCAGCCAGGCTTCAATGACCCGGCCCAAAAAAAGGCCATTTGACCTTAGGAGCACAATTAGCGACTGAGGTAAGAGGCGACGACATGGGAGCTGGGTCAGAGGGAGGCTCTGAAATCCTCCCCTCTCTGGGGCCCCTTCCAGGAACACAACTCTCAGCCCAGGTACTCTCTTCAGCATCTACTATCTCGCTTTTGGAAAGGACACTTGACGATCTGATAACAACCCCTCTCAAGGACCAGACTTTGGACAATGTTCTAGCTGGACACTTGGGTTCTCAATCTCCTAACTTCATTCTGACTTTCGGATGATGATGGAGGTTTTCTCCAAGATGCTTTCTAAAGGACTGGCTCAAACAGCTTTGCAAATTACCTCAGTTATTCAAACTGACCTCCAAAATTTGGGGACTAGGATTGATGCAATTGAACATAAAACGGACCAAACGGTTGCTAGAATGAACCAGAATACAGCAAAGATCCAAGAGCTTCAAGACCAGCTGTAAACTGCTCATTCCAAAATAGACGAGTTCGAAAATCACTCTAGGAGATACAATTTCCGGATTAGGGGTCTTCCTGAAGCCATCACAGATGCCCGTGTAGCAGCTACTGAAGTCATCAAGGAAATTATACCGGGCATCTCAGAACACCGTTTGGAACGCGATAGAGTTCACAGAGTGCTCCAACCCCCCCGCTCAGACGATCTACCCAGAGATATAGTAGTGAAACCATATTTTTACAGTGTTAATGAGGAGGTCATGAAGGTTTTTAGGAATTCCCCCAATCTTTCCATCCAAGGTCATCCCATTCAAGTCTTTGCTGGCTTATCCCCTTCTACCATTCAAAAGAGAAGATCCCTGAAGCCTTTCCTTGAAGTCCTTTCGAAGTCATCCGTCAAGTATTGGCAGTCCTTCCCTTTCCGCCTTTCTTTCAACTACAAAAGCAAAACCTACTGCTTTTCCACCTTCCAGGAGGGGGAGCACCTCTTAATTCACCTCGACCTCATCTCTCTGGACCCTTCTTCCACACTGTCAAATAAAAACGCAGGCTCTTCCAAACGCCCCTCTCCACAGAGCCCAATACCTCCGCTCTGGGGAAGATCAAAGTCCAAGCGCACCAAGGACTCTCACCATCCCTGATTACTAAGTTTTATCCTAAGAATGCTGTTCCCTGCGCCTAGTGACATTTGAAGTCTGGCTCCGCGAGGTGCCTACTTTCTCTTTTTGAGTGACTCTTGGATAAAATATTTCATCTATTACTATTTAATCTATCTTACTCCTCAGAGAGAAATTAAGGATGCGGAGGGTAGGTTCATACTCCTATCTGGTGCTTTAGGGGACTCAATATACACTTTTATTTCCTACTACGCCCCAAACCAGGGCCAAGAAAAATTCCTCCAAACAATGTTTAAGTTTCTTTCACCACATCTAGAAGGGATTGTGATAATGGGAGGTGATTCAAATATTGCCCTAGATCATTTTCTCGATAAGTCGGGAATAGGTCAACCCCGTCTCATTCACCCTCCGAAACATAGCCTTAAATTTGCTAAACTTCTTTATTCTCTAGGACTTGTTGACATATGGAGGGAAATTAACCCGAGGGGGAGGGATTTCACCCATTATTCTGCTCCCCACCAGAGTTTGGCAAGGATAGATCATATCTTTGTTCCAGCCCGGGTTATCCCCTTGATCCATAAAGACTCCCCCCTTTCGGATCATTCGTTAGTTATTATACAGGTGTTAGTGCACCTAGGCCAAAGGGGGAAACCCCATTGGCGCCTGAACGAAACCCTCTTAAATAATCCGGTCCACTGCACATTGCTAGAGAAAGAACTTAAAGAATATTTTCAGTTGAATGATAACGGGGAGGTTTCGCCCTCGATACTCTGGGCAGCTTACAAGGGGGTGATGAGGGGCAAGATTATCCAACTATCGGCCAAACTCAGGAAGGAGAGGAAGATTGACATTGAGAAATTGGAGCAGGACTTCCATGACCTCTCTAAATCCCACTAGAAGAATCCAACACCCCAATCAAGGGCACAGTTGGAGTCGGATAGGGTAGCCTTGAACCTTGCCTTGACCACTAAAACCTAAAGACAAATTCAATGGTCCAGAGCCCATTTCTACCTACAAAGAGATCAGATAGGTCCTAAACTGGTGGCCAAGTTGTCCCCTAGGTTTTGTTCCTTCTCATTCCCAAAGATAAGGGATATGACGGGGGAACTAACTCAGAACCCCCAACGAATAATGTCTGCTTTTAGGAGTAGACGTTCACGCTAGACTCTATGAGTCGGGAAAAATGGCCCCTTCTTCTCTTCTTGCAGCATTTTTAAATAAGATCTCACTCCCTAAACTTTCTAATGAACTCCAACTTCATACCGTACCTGGGGGTCAACTTGGCAGCCAACATTAAACAGCTTTATGACGTCAATTACCCTCCCTTGTTTCGGAAATTATCTGAGGACCTCTCTAAGTGGGATCAGGAGGGCCTTTCCTGGCTAGGCAGGATAAATACAGTTAAAATCACACTTCTCCCTAGAATTCTGTACTTCTTTAAATCCCTCCCAATCCCTCTTTCGAAGCATCAATTACAAAAATTGCAGTCACTTATAATAAAATTTGTCTCAGGCCGGAAGGGCTATAGATATCAAGACAATGTCCTTTATAGGAGACGCACCCAAGGCGGTCTAGGACTACCACACCTCTTTAAATATTTTCAAGCCGCTCAAATAGCCCAGTTTTCAGCCATCTATGCTAGGGTGGATAAACCTGATTGGATATCGATGGAGAGGCAGTCTGTCCCATTAAACACTATCGATTTTTTGGTAGGGGCTCCCCGCAAGCTAAGGCCCCCAATACTGGCGCCAACCCTCTCTCATTCCATAGCCCTTTGTGATTCTGTTCTCAAACCACCCCATCTAATCTCACATCTTTGCCCCCTTAATCACCTTTTCAACAATCCCAGATTTCTGCCAGGCCTCGATATACAGGCCTTCCAATGGTGGACAAACAAAGGCTTATTCCGCATAGGACACTTCCTAACCTCCACAGGCCCTATCACTCTATCACATTGCATTAACAAATTGGATATGCCACTGTCTGAAAAATTTTGCTTCCAACAAATACATCATTTCCTGTCCTACCTGTGGAAACTCAGAAATGATTCCACTGGTGTCACTCCATATGGTGCTCTGAGTTCGAGGACCAAAAAGGAGGCATTTCTTTAGTCTATGCATCACTGACGGAGCACTCAGACAAGCCCATATTTGCTAGTAAATTGGAAAAGGACATAAATGTTTACTGGGGAGCAAATAAGTGGTGCACCCTGTTCCAGAGATCCTTCAAGGGGTTGGTTAATATTGCCCTTCGGGAGGCCAACCTAAAGGTTTTCACACGCTGGTATCTGGTACCTACCAGATTAGCTACCATGTTTCCGAACTTTTTTGGTCTCTTTTTCAGAGGTTGCGGACTCCTGGGCTCCTTCATCCATACTTGGTGGGAATGCCTGCGTGTTCGGGGCTTTTGGAATAGAGTATTCCACTTGATAAGAAGGATCTCAGGTCAGGCAGTCCCCCAGAACCCAGAAACGGCCCTCCTCAATGTGAGGCCAGATGGTCTTTTCAAGCCCCTCTTTAAGCTTGTTAATTTCATCTTGTTAGAAGCAAAAATTACAATAGCCAGAGCTTGGAAACGACCTTCAGTTCCCTTTGCCGAAGCTAAACGAAAAGTTTCCTGGATCATGACACAGGAAAAGCTTGCTAATGTCATTCTGGACTCTTCACCTAAATTTGACCTAATCCGGGATCCCTGGAAAAATTACCTAAAATTACCCCCATGAACCAACTTTGCCTACCTCTTAAACTAGACTCCCTGTTTTTTTTGGACTCTGGTTTTAGCTTCAACAGTTTACCACGCCATCCTAGGCCTACAAAAAGTTCTCGGCTGTGCAAAAAATGACATTATTCATATAACAACACTGGGGGGATTCCCCCCCCCTTCCCCCTTTTTTTTTTCCCTTCCCCCCCTCCTGCTTATTCTTTAGTTAGCTAACAGGTGGTACCCCTCAGCCCACAGCTAGTTCCCGTTAGGGGTGGTCCTGGGGGTTCATCAAAGGGGGAGAAGGCGAGAGAAAGAAGATAGATACCTCCTCCAGTGTTTTTTTATTTTTTTATTATTATCGTCTCCCTCAAACTGATAGAGATTTTGTTTCTTACAATGTCTGCCGTTATTTTTTTTTATGGCTCTGTGAAGCTGAGAATTATCCACTTACTTTTACCATTGTGATTGAGGGTCTTGTGATTCTGTTAATGATGTTTGTTATTGTACTAAAAACTCAATAAAAATCTTTTAACCCCTTGCCGACCGCCGATCGGCATTTGACGGCGGCAAGGTGGCTCGTGAGCGCAAATCGCCGTCATATGACGGCAGCCGCGCTCACGAGCCTAGTGAGCGCGCGCGCGCGCTCACTGTGTTCGGGGAGGGCTGGGGAGCGGGTGCGGCGGCTTCGATTGTCGCCGGCCACCCGCGATGCCCCCCCCGGAGTGAAAGAGCGGAGGTCCGTGTAAGTAAACACGGACCTCCGCTCTGTGTGAGGGGGAAGGGCTGTGATCACAGCCTTCCTTTACGTGAAGGCTGTGACCACTTCCCTTCCCCAGATAGGCAAGCCCCCCCTACAGTAAGAACACGCCCAGGGAACATAGTTAACCCTTAGCGCGCCCCCTGCAGGTTAACCCCTTCACTGCCAATGGCATTTACACAGTAATCAGTGCATTTTTATAGCACTGATCGCTGTATAAATGCCAATGGTCCCAAAAAAGTGTCAAAATAGTCCGACATGTCCGCTGAAATATCGCAGTACCGCAAAAAATCGCAGATCGCCGCCATTACTAGTAAAAAAAAAAAAAACCCCAAAAATGAATTCTCATCATCTGTAAACGCGACCACTTTTGCGCAAACCAATCAATAAACGCCGATTGCGATTTTTTTTATCGCAAATATGAGGAAGAATATAAATCGGCCAAAAACGGTGAAAAAAAATGTTTTTTTATATTTTTTTTTTGGATTTGTATTCTAGCAAAAAGTAAGAAATTTGGTTTTTTTTGCAAAATTGTCGCTCTTCTTTTGTTTATAGCGGCGATCAGAAATGACGCAGAGGGGATCAAATACCATCAAAAGAAAGCTCTGTTTGTGGGAAAAAAAGGACGCAAATTTCGTTTGGGTACAACGTCGCACGACCGCGCAATTGTCAGTTAAAGCGACGCATCGCCGAATCGCAAAAAGGGCTCCGGTCCTAAAGCAGCAAATCCTTCCGGGGCTGAAGTGGTTAAAATAAATAGAGGAAACAGATGCTAAGACCTTTTTGAACACTCTGGGAGCAGTGGTTAGGCTGAAGAGCAGTGCAAAAAAGCGAAGTGATTTTCTGCCACTGCAAAGTGCAGAAAGTGTTGAAGTAAATAGGAACAGGCAAACAGGCATCTTTAACCACTTCCTGCCTGGCCTATAATAGAATGATGGCCGAGCAGGAGAGCTGTCATCATGGGTAGACGTCATAGGATGTCCTCCAAGGACTGCGACTCGCGTGCTGCCCATGGGCCACACTCCAGACACAATTTGTCACCCACTGTGTCCACCGCACACAAAAAAAAAATCTTGATCACCTTCCCAGGGTAGTACAGGGTCACTATGGTAACACTGTACTGCTCTGGT
Source organism: Glandirana rugosa (assembly GCA_018402905.1). Classification (NCBI taxonomy): domain Eukaryota; kingdom Metazoa; phylum Chordata; class Amphibia; order Anura; family Ranidae; genus Glandirana; species Glandirana rugosa. The sequence goes on along the minus strand of BLSH010278153.1, from coordinate 1,411,151 downwards.
AACCGTATGTAAAAAAAAAATTATATAAAAAAGAAAAAACATTGTAATAAAAAAAAAAAAAGTAAAAGAAAATGAAAACATTACTGTCAGTGTCCTTGATCATTAACACCAGTTATATGATGATGCTGTACTGCACTGGTAACAGTATGTAACATAATAAAATTGGTAATAAAAATCACAACTTAAAAAAAATCCCCATTCCTCTTACTACTGTAAATTCCTTGGAATGTCTACTTTCTAAAAAGTACTGTGCTTGTACTGTCCTGGTAGTTTCAGGTCTCAAGGCTGTCAGAACATCAGGACTGATCAATTTTCAAATATATATACTATAGTCTGCACATAACTTTTCTACAGACTAAATAATATACACCATTTTGGGTTATTTTTACCAAAAAACTTAGCAGTATACATTTTTGCCTAAATTGCCTAAATTGATGAAGAAAGATTATTCATTTGCATTTTTTTTTTTTTTAACGGCAAGGAAAGAATACGATTTTTATTTAAAAATGCTTTTTTTTCTATTTGATGTGATTAAATACCACCAAAAGAAAGCTTTATTTGTGCAATAAAAGATAAAAAAAGCATATGGGTACAGTGTTCCATGACAGTCATTCCAAGTGTGACAGCGCTGAAAGCTGAAAATTGGCCTAGGTAGGAAGGGGGTGAAAGTGTCTGGTATTGAAGTGGTTAATGTCTACAGAAGCCATGTATTCCCCTCCCTCAGAGAGGCAAATACTGAGCTTGAAGATTCCATGAAAAATTTTGGAATCTGAAGGAATCTGTTGAGTGATTTTAAGTCCAAAATAGTACCAATACCCGCATCGGGCTTTGGTACCATAAGCAGGTTTGAATAGGATCCTCTGAACCTTTCTTGAGGCAGTATTGGCAACACAAGATGATTGAGGGCATTCTGCAAATCTAACTATCCATGGTATGTTTTTGATTGATTTTAAAGAAGAAATCATTGAGAAGGTAATGTTTTTATACTCCTTTGAAACCACCAATTGAACCCACAGGTCTGGGATGTCTGTAACCAAGAGAAAGAGGAATTCTCACATATGCCCCCCTACTCTTAGGAGTGAGGGCACCCCTTGGGGAAGGTTTAATGGCCTTTGTGGGCCAAGCCTTGCACCAAAAGGTAGAGATCAACTCAGGTTTTGAAGTTGAAGCCTGGTTGGAAGAGACAAGTGCTCTGAGTTTAAAGGAGCTAGGGGCTCCTGAGGAGGCGTTTGAGGTCTTCCGCTGTAGAAGTAAAACCTTGCTACCTGTGATCTCTTTGATGACTTGGTCAAGTGCCTCACCTTGCTTGGAAAGGCATACATGTGTGGCACCTTTTTTTCGCAGATAACTTGAATTCACACAAAGCATACTGGAAGGCAACAGCTGTAATTGCTCTGTAATCCTGATTCTGACATGCAGGGCCATGTTGGTTCTTCATTTGTCCTAGTCCATAATGAAATTTGACATACTGAAATGACGGCGTGAACTGGTTGCAGGGTTGGGCCTCCAAGAGCAAATAGTGCCATTATTAACTTCTCAAATTTTCTAACTGCAAAATCTTTGAAAGGAGGAACGTCTTTAATAGCTACAGGGAGATAGTTATTTAGGATAGAGACTGCAGTATAAACCACAGAAATAGCCCACTTCTTTGCAAACTCTTTTTCCACTGCATAGAGCTCAGCAAAAATTTTGGGGGAGTGAAAATCTATTCTGGGGTGATCCAGTCATCATAGACTACACATTCCATCTGTTCTAGAGCAAGGAGAATTTCACCAATACTTTGGTGGACAGAGCCAATTAGTTTTTAAATGTGAGCAAGCATGTTGCAGGAAGTTCCCTCTTCAATATGGTGGCATTCTGGGGAAGAAAATCCTGCACAGCTAACTTCAATACTGTTTCAATATCCTCTTTATTCCCTTCTGTGTCTGCATTCTCTACAGCCAGCATATCGGAATCTGACTCAGGTTAAGAAACAAGAGTAAGAGAAGAGGCATGGCATTTCTGAGCCCTCAACAAAGGGCTGTAATCTTCCTGAAGAAATGTGACATAGATGCAGAGAATTCTGATTTAGTCAAATATGTCACTTGTTGCGTTTAGCGTTGTGCAGGCCTTTGGCAGAGGGAATGTTCGTGTGATTTTTTTTACATTAGCTCTCCCTTTTCAACCGGTCTCTGCCACAGTTTATAGTGAGGGTATTCCCCTGTGATTTCATGAAATAAGGTGTGGAGTATTCTGTTTCTCTGACTGTTATTGTAAAGACGGGGCTATGTTTGGCAGTGCAAACTTTTCAAACTTGGAGCTTAAACTCAACCACTCAGAGGTTAGTCTGAAGTGGATGACCAGGTGTTACATCATACCACTAATCACTGCTGTTACTTCTACCTAGAGCTTTTATAAGGTACTCAGACCTTTACTTCCACCCTTTCACCATGAGGATTCATTGCAGGATGGTCTACATATGTGTTACTGCATACAATAACAGTCAGAGAAACAGTCTTATTTCCAAAGTGGTCTTCAGGGACCATACTGATGGACCACAGCTTGTGGACCTCCGTAGCATCCTACTGCTGACTTTACACATTTCAACATGTGCCGAGGTGAGTGCCCATGCAGGATCCAGTTCCTAAAACAACATTACAGGCCATACCCACAAAAGGTGATCCAGGTACGACCCTCAAGGTTTTACAAGGGTTGCAGATACACTGCTTCTATATTGGCAAGAGAACACAGTGTGGGGACAAAATAAGAAAAATAAAAATCTAGTTAAGCGGAGGGTGATTTTCTCCTTAATGCCCGGTACACACGATGAGATTATCAGACGAATGATCGTCCATTTTTTTTTTTGCATGCTAATCTCTGATCGAATCTGAAGAGTACACTTAAAGCGGAATTCCGCCCACATACATTTTTATTTTTCTGCCATCCACTCTATTGTTATACAATACATAAGTAACTCAATTGTTAGCGTTAAATCCTGGTTGTATTCTTATAGATTTTTTACTTACTATTCCGATTTTTTTCCTTCCTGAGAGATTCCATGTTAGTTGTGGGCATGTAAAGCCCATTCGCAACCTCCTCCTGCTTCTTCCTGGAAGAGGTGCATGCTGGGTAACACGCATGCACCTCTCGATCTCACGCATGAGCACTGCACCAGTGGCTGTAGCGCTGAGTGTTTTCATTGCCATCACAACGGGTGGCGACGGAGGAAGGACTCCTAGGAAATGATGACTCACATCTACCAGGAGCCCAGGCGGGGCAGGAAGTGATGCGGAGCACCGCAGACCAGGAAGAGGGTAGATTATAGGGACCACATAGCAACAGGGCACTTAGGGTGAGTATAAATGTTTTTTTCGGCAAATGTGATTCATATGGATTACAGGACTTTAAAAATGCAAAAACGTTTTTGTGGGTGGAACTCCGCTTTAAGTCACGAAAATTCTCGTACATCAGAATAAAAAATTTGAAGTGATGTGATGTGTTGTAGTATAGTTGTATTGCATTTTCGAAAGACAACTGTACTGATTAAATGAAAATTGTGTGATCTGGCATCGTACAAACACATTTTTTGTGCATGTCCGATCGGATAATATTGGATGAGCTATCATGATCGGTTCTCGAAAGCTCTGTACTAACGATCCAGTTAGCATACGATTGATTCAAAAGCAATATTTTTCGTACAATTTTCTGATTGTGTGTATGTGGCTTAAGGAGAAATGGTCCATCACCTTCAGACACTAGGGTTATAGGGGAGGCATACAGGGGCATGTCTTCTAAAGCTTCAACAGTGTCAAATAACCTAAAAGTGCATGCCTATAACCCATAGTGTATGAATACTCACACGTGTCCTGTACTGTATGATTAAGATATGTTGTTTAAAGAGTAACTGCACTTTTGTCAAGAAAAACATTCCCCTCTGGGTGATCAATGTACATTGCAAGGATAGTCCTACCCTTTGTTAATCTATAGAAATCCCTGTTTGTTACTCTGTGCCCCTGTGCTGAGTGAGTCTAATGGGAGTGGTTTAATAATTATCAGTCAGCTGCTGCAGAATGAGAACTCTAATGAGGAAAACTGCAGAGTCTCCATCCCTTAGATGTTATTTCCTATTGGGAGCATCTTTCCCAAAATAAAATTTTTGTTGCAGGGGTTTCCAAAAATCTGACTTGTATCTTAGTGTAGAAAATTAGTAAGCCAATCACACAAGCAGTAAATTATGTTTCCAGGGGGCGTACTGTACACATTCTGTGCACAGAACACCTTCAGGTAGCCATAATGCATTGCATTTTACAGAAAATTACAGCGGCTGCAGATTGAAAAGGAAAGGTCATTTTTAATAACATTAATTTACAATATGACTTGTGTCACAATTGTATATGCTATATAATTGTTTTTTTTATTTGCTATTTTTTTACCCATGAAAGTGGAGTTACCCTTTAAAATTCATGCAAAAACACATTATAACCATGTATTATTGCATTCACATATATATGAAAAGGATATGAAAGTATGCCTAAAAGCAAACAGCCCTTACACTGCATGGCATGAACTTTCAGAGGACATTACATGGACTACTGCTCCCTGTTTCAGGGTTTTCAGAAAACTTTGTTCAGCAAAAAACATACACTTTGAGTGGCTGTAGGTTCTACAATGTCTCTTTCCTTTTCTTACTACTCAATACTACACTATTACTGTGACCGCAATAACTAAAAGTGTTGTGTTGAAGGAGTAAAGGGCCAGTCTAGCCCCCATAGATGAAAAAAATCAATAGCCAGCGCACCTTGGATCTAGCTGCAAAGTTAAATCTTTTATTGAAAGATCACATCGCAATGCAACAATATCACTGTAATACTATATTTTGGAGCCACACACAACCAGGCATGTGATGCTGGAGGCTAAAGTCCAGGCCCTATAACTATATTTAGGGTTCTGTGGACACTTTAGAGGTAAGCAGAACTGGCATGCAAATACTTCTAACAGGTGTGAGCTGGAATATTTATCAAAATTCTCAGAGTGCACATTTCAATTATACTTATTGTTTTTGAAAAGATACATTCTCAGAATAAAGAACTATGGCTTGAAATCACATTATGTTACTGAATCCCCCAAAAGTTGTCTGAGAACACCATCATATCCACACAGCCTTTCACATAAAGACATTCAGGGCAGTACAGGAAACAGTATTTAGTCTCTGTTGTGCTACCGGCTATGTACACAGCCTGTATCCTCATTATTAGGATCAATAACTTTTTAAATCTACCAGAACTGTAATAAATTGTGATAAATGGCAACACAATGTGCTACATCTCAGAAAAAATGGTACTAAGAAGCCACATACTCTTTGCATTGCAGACGTGAAACCATCATTATGCTTCTTTCCATGTCAAAGAGAATAAATGTTTCAGAAGTAAAGTATGTGGTGGATGCATCCAAGAGATAATATACGAGATAAGATACGCTGGCATTCTGGGCAAATCAGTCTTCACATACTTGAATAAGATTCCACCTTTCCCAATTTTCTCAAATTACACCCATGCTTACTAAGGAATATTCACGGTTCTATGTAGGTCATCTGCATGCATTCCCACCTTCCAGATATTTTCAAATTAAAATTGGTATTAAATCTAAAACCAAAAATTATTATATTGAAGCTTACTAATCATTAGATGTGGTAGCTGCATACATTGTATTTTCTTTGGCATTTTTCCCTTTTTTTTCACCTGGTGATCTGGCCAGTAACACACCTCCTGTATTAGTGAGACTCAACTCTGGAGGAATGAGCACATGAAACACAGCAGACAACAGCAATGTCAGTCGGGGGAAGGGCAGTGTTAAATGTATTAGCAGATGTAGATACACTAACAAATTGAAGCCAAACTCCAGCTCATACTTTATAATCAATTACAGCAAAGTTTTTCGTTTTGGGATAAAGGTTTTGCATGAATAATTAAAGTTGATCATTTTAATTACCCCTGCCAATGTTAAATGGTTTGTATCATCCATATAAACGGATATATTAAGCTGAATATGAAAATAGAATAAATAAATGCTTGCTTTTAAAAACGCTTTAAGCATTTTGCACAAGGTATTATTACTCAATTATTATTATCTTCTTCTACCCCTTTTCAAATGCTTTCATAAGTGCTCAACCTGTGGCCCTCCAGATGCTCCAAAACTACAAGTCCCATGAGGCATTGCAAGGCTGACAGTTACAAGCATGACTCCCAAATGCAGAGGCATGATGGGACTTGTAGTTCCACAACAGCTGGAGAACCACAGGTTGATCATCCATGCATTACATCATGGGATCATCATATAGGGGGTTTGTGTCAAGTCAGTTGTTGGTGACATCCCAGTCAGATATTTCACAAAAGCAGAATTATATCATTAATTGGGAACATACATTAAATAAACAATTTTTTGGAGTGGAATGGGATTTGCTTAGCAGCTCAAAAAAACAATCTGCACTATGTATTAGGAAAGACAAATTAAGATTCTCTACTATTGGTATCATACTCATGCCTTTCTCCATACAATTAATAATAATATATCATAACACTGTTGGGAGTCAGAACCCACTAGGAACATTCTTATCAGATAGGATACCAGCCATTTGATGGTTTGACAGTTTGGTTGAGGACAAAATGAAACGTGACAGTTAGCAATCCCGGCATTCCAGGAATGTAACTTTTGTTTTTTTTTAAACCGTTAAATTGATGGATTCAGTTCCGCTTTATGATTTACTGCTGTTCAGGGGATCTGGGCTTTAGCAAAATGGCAGCCTCCAACAATAAGAAACAGGAACAATGCTGGAGGCAATTTACAGTGCACACTAATTTTTATAGCATAATTATTCACGTGGAATGTATGTTTCTTGCTAAAGAACATTCATTTTTATCAAGTTGTTATGGGTAAAGTTTCACTTTTAACTGAACAATCTGAAGCAGGGGCGGGCTGACAACCCATGGGGCCCCCCCGGGCAATAGAAGATTATGGGGCCCCCCTGTGTCCCTGTCCACACTTAAGCCAAACAAAACACCACCTACTTATTGCACTGCACCCACATTACATACGTTCGCCCCTACAGATGTGGGAAAGGTGTCCTGAGTGCCCACGCTAGCGTGCCCCTGTCAGGCCAGGTACCGGAGCTCAGTGCTGGAACTTGGTCTGGCACTGGGCTCCAGGATCAGCACAGATTCCTTGGGACTGAAGTACCAGGAGCCTCTCATGGGGCCCCCTACTGGCCAAGGGCCCTCGGGCAGTGCCCTAGTGCCCTTATGGTCAGTTTGCCCCTGATCTGAAGTTAGAAGCTGATTGGCTACAATGCACAGCTGCACCAGATTTTGCACTCTCCTGTTTTGGTAAATCAACCCCATTATATCATATATCCTGTACGTGTTCAAAGATCCAGCCATTTTGGCAAAAGGTTGAGACTTTAGTCTTTATCCTATTGCAAATTTGAATTTCCTTGGATATGTCTGTGTACCTGCTGTGTCTTCCCCCACAGGAGGTGTCCAAGGTTGCCAGAAGGTATTTTGCTCATGTACTTATGGCTGCCAGATGCCTATTATGTCTTTTAGGAAGTATAAACATGAACCCATATTTGAGACTTTAAACTTATGGAAGCGCTTACAGTGAGAATAAAGAATACCTGTATGAATTCTGAGCAGGTGCGGGGTCCCCAGGTCTGCCTGGATACCTCTTTATAAAAAATATATTGAGAGTTGTATCAGAGGCAGATTATGCTCCCTCTCATTGGGTTTTGTTCTGTTTCACTTTTTTTTTGTCATTGTCTTGTGGTTTGTTTTGGGTAGCATATTTATGTGACATTTGATTGGGGATATTTTTTTTTTTCAAATAATGATTTTACGAGTGTATTGCTAAGTATTTTAAGTTTAAGATGTGTATTTTATAATTGAAAGATTATTTATTATTATAAATAATTATTATATTAATCATGTGTTTTCCTAGATGAGATAAGATGAGCACCAACAACATTCGCTTTCATCAATATGTTTTTTTTTTCCTTTTGTTTTGTTTTCTGGCCTAGTTGCATTATAACAATGATCAAGTGTAAGCTTTCTTCATTAAGTATGTTGTACTAGGACTTGTGAACTGGTACATCTTTCTCATTTGCATGTGCCTTTAAACTACATCAATAGGTGATTCTGCATGGCTAATGCATTAACATTCAAATTACAAGGTATATGTCTGAGTTGCTTTAAGTTGCTTTGTGAAGTGGCTTTTGTCAGCAATTATTTTTGAACATATTCAATGTGATAAATAGCATATACTGCATCTTCTTTAACACAGAAAGCATACATTAACATGATAACTAGGCACAATCCTTTAAGTCGTTTTTCCCAAGTCACTGAATTTTTTATGTCTTTTTGTTCCTAATAAGAAAACAAAGCATTCAGTAACATCATCAAACCGAAATGCTTTAGAAAAAGTGTTCAGGTACAACAAAACAGAAACTTAAAAGCACTCTTCAATCTGCTCTAGAAAAAAATATTCAGAGCTTTGTGATGAAAATAGATGACTCTGTTTTTTTTGTAAGCAGAGATGTGCCTTTACTGTTTCAGCAAAAGAACCTGAAGGATTCTATGGAAATCATTAAAACCATTTATGGAGGCCACTTGTACCAACACCAGGTTTTCAACAGGGAGCAATTTCAGTGGTTCACAATGTCAATAAACTTGAAAACATTGATAATCATAGTAATAATAAAAGTTCAACTGACTCAAATGAATTTTAAAGTTAAACCTAATTCCTGGCACACATGATGAGATTATCTGACGAAAGATCTTTTTTTTTTTGCATGCCAATCTCATATGGAAAATGAAGGTTACTAAAGTCACAAAAATTCTCATACAGCAAAATTTAAAAAATCGTGATGTAATGTATTGTATTGTATTTGTAATGTATTTTCGAAACAAAAACTGTACTGATTAAACGAAAATCATATGATCTGGTATCGCATGAGAAAGAAAAAAATGTTGTGTTTGTCCCTTCAAGTAATATCAAATGAACTGTCGCGATCGGCACTTGAAAGCTGTGTACTAAGGATCAGATTATCGTCCGATCGCTTCAAAATCAGTATTTGTTGTACGATTTTCTGATCATGTGTACGGGGCTTTAGGCGTATTAAAAACAAAACACCATTAAATTCAGTTATTTCTTCATACACAAATATAATAAACAGGTTTTTGCACATTAATATTTCTTGATATGAGCCTCTTGTTTTCCCTGCACAGCTGCACAGGAATGATCAGCGCTGTCAGCTGATCAGGCTCTATTACTTTTAATGGTGCTATCAGTCACAAACATAAACAAGAGATTGAGAAGGCAGAGCAGAAGAAAGATCTCATGTATAAGCTGCTGTGCCTTCACTGTCCAATCACAGACTAATGTGGGCCCAGGAAAAAGTTGTATTGCTTGCAGCAGTAGTAAACTTTTGAAAGAAAAAAAGGGATTTTATTATAACTTACCGTAAAATCCTTTTCTCCGAGTTCACTGACAGACGCAGCTCTTCATGACTTTGTGGGTTTTATGTTCGTCTTACCAGGAGTTAAACACTGACTATCGTGGTAATTTTCATTATCTCGGACTAGTCGACTGTCGCGACTAGTAAGGACACGTCGACACGTCCCTTTTGTTCTCCGAGTATAGTTCTTTATAATTACACGTTTTTGGAC
>BLSH010278153.1:1361722-1383360 GCA_018402905.1 Glandirana rugosa | reverse complement strand
TTCTGCTATCTGTCCTCGGAGCAACAGCACAGCAGTAGTAAAGTAATCTATCTCAGGATGCAGGATCAGATCTTAAAATGTCTCTCTTCTCTCCCTCACGCTGTCAGCTTCCTTTCCCTACACTAACCCAAGAGCATGTGACTGCAGCACTACGTGACTGCAGCTTATAAAGAGGCTGGGTCACATGATGCACTGGCCAATCACAGCCATGCCATTAGTAGGCATGGCTGTGATGGCTTCTAAGGGCAAACCAGTGAAACGCTTGTTGATTGGCTGCCCTGCAGCTTCTCAACACGTGGAGTAAAATAGCAGAACCCCGGACCGAACCCGAACGATTTTTGAAATGTCCGGGTCTGGGTCCGTGCCCCGGACACCCGAAAGTGCGGTACGGACCTGAACGTTACAGTCCGGGTTCGCTCAACACTAGTAATAAGCATGCTTCTTCAGCAATGTTACAAAGTAACACACCTGTGATGTACGACCAAGTTGCTGTTTGGTACATATAATAACACGTTTAAAATACTTACATTGAATTATGGTATCACTTCTATTCCCCAAAACAGAACCAACTTCTAGATCTGTCTGGACACCTTTATTCTTGAAAGATTGATTTGTATCTTCCACATCCAAGTTTCCATTTTCACATTTTTCTAAAAAAAGAAAGCAACAATTCAGAATTGATTTGCCAGTTCTTTAATGGGCAAAGAATACGTTGACCAGTTCATTTGTGCAGTCCAGACAGAGCAACCTATGTCTACCAGCATCTTAACTTCAATAACAGAGAAAGTCCAACTTTCTATTGAGCAGAAATGTATGCAACTAGGAGGGGGCAAACCTGATCTATTGTCTGCAATTATACAAAAATTAAGCTCTGAAATTGTATTTTCAGGTATACAGCCATTTTTCGCAATGACGGTTTATTCATCTGTACTTTATTAGGCTTATTCAACAACACAAACAGAGTACAGTGACACAGATTAAGTTATCTGAATGAGAGACATAGACTGCTGCAATTTGAACTATAGGATCCCAAGTAGGGCCACTTTTGATTATGGTGGGTCCAATGGATATTTCTTAATATCAATTTAAACTAAGTACATTAGTTACAAAGTTTATGAAACATCAATCTTAAAAAAAATACATGGTTAGGTAATGTAAAAGCCTAATAGGCCCCACACACATCTCCAATCTGTTTGGCTTCCAATCAAGGATAGAACCCCACTAACCAACCCAATCCCTTATATATAGGAATAAAACAACTCCTGGCTGACTTATCATCTCCACATTTGTCACTCCACTCCTTTCTTAGCAATCTATCCACCTGGAACATTTCAAATTAATGGCCTCTGTAGGCGTTTTATGCCTACAGTTGCAAGAAAAAGTATGTGAACCCTTTGGAATGATACGGATTTCTGCACAAATTGGTCATAGATTGTGATCTGATCTTCATCTAAGTCACAACAATAGACAATCACAGTCTGCTTAAACTAATAACACACAAATAATTAAATGTTACCATGTTTTTATTGAACACGCCATGTAAACATTCACAGTGCAGGTGGAAAAAGTATGTGAACCCTTGGATTTAATAACTGGTTGAACCTCCTTTGGCAGCAATAACTTCAACCAAACGTTTCCTGTAGTTGCAGATCAGATGTGCACAACGGTCAGGAGTAATTCTTGAACATTCCTCTTTACAGAACTGTTTCAGTTCAGCAATATTCTTGGGATGCCTGGTGTGAATCGCTTTCTTGAGGTCATGCCACAGCATCTCAATCGGGTTGAGGTCAGGACTCTGACTGGGCCACTCCAGAAGGCGTATTTTCTTCTGTTTAAGCCTTTCTGTTGTTGTTTACTTCTATGCTTTGGGTCGTTGTCCTGTTGCAACACCCATCTTCTGTTGAGCTTCAGCTGCTGGAAAGATGGCCTTAAGTTTTCCTGCAAAATGTCTTGATCAACTTGGGAATTAATTTTTCCTTCGATGATAGCAATCCGTCCAGGTGCTGATGCAGCAAAGCAGCCCCAAACCATGATGCCCCCACCACCATACGTCACAGTTGGGATGATGTTTTGATGTTGGTGTGCTGTGCCTCTTTTTCTCCACACAACTCAACTTTGGTTTCATCTGTCCACAGAATATTTTGCCAGTACTGCTGTGGAACATCCAGGTGCTCTTGTGCAAACTGTAAACATGCAGCAATGTTTTTTTTGGACAGCAGTGGCTTCCTCTGTGGTATCCTCCCATGAAATCCATTCTTGTTTAGTGTTTTACGTATCGTAGATTTGCTAACAGGGATGTTAGCATATGCCAGAGACTTTTGTAAGTCTTTAGCTGATACTCTAGGAATCTTCTTCACCTCATTGAGCAGTCTGCGCTGTGCTCTTGCAGTCATCTTTACAGGACGGCCTCTCCTAGGGAGAGTAGCAGCAGTGCTGAACTTTCTCCATTCATAGACAATTTGTCTTACCGTGGACTATGAACAGCAAGGCTTTTGGAGATACTTTTATAACCCTTTCCAGCTTTATGCAAGTCAACAATTCTTAATCATAGGTCTTCTGAGAGCTCTTTTGTGCGAGGCATCATTCACATCAGGCAATGCTTCTTGTGAAAAGCCAACCCAGAACTGGTGTGTGTTTTTTATAGGGCAGGGCAGCTGTAACCAACACCTCCAATCTCATATCATTGATTGGACTCCAGTTGGCTGACACCTCACTCCAATTAGCTCTTGGAGATGTCATTAGTCTAGGGGTTCACATACTTTTTCCACCTGTACTGTGAATGTTTACATGGTGTGTTCAATAAAAACATGGTAACATTTAATTCTTTATGTATTATTAGTTTAAGCAGACTGTGATTGTCTATTGTCGTGACTTAGATGAAGATCAGATCACATTTTATGACCAATTTGTGCAGAAATCCATATCATTCCAAGGGGTTCACATACTTTTTCTGTACAACTGTACACACTTTGAGTACCCCCATCAGCTCTAAATCCAAAGCCTCCTAAAGAAGCCTTACTCCCCCTCCCAACCATTCTGGTATTTACCACACAAGCTGGCTTACATTCTATGAATCTCAGCCCTCTTTAACCACTTGCCTACAGGGCACTTTTACCCCCTTCCTGCTCAGGTTAATTTTGAGTTTTCAGGGCTGTCACACTGTGAATGACAATTGCACAACACTGTATCCAAACAATATTGTTATTTATTTATTTTTATTTCAGGTACTTATATAGCGCTGTCAATTTATGCAGCACTTCATATATATATTGTACATTCACATCAGTCCTTAACCTCAAGGAGCTTACAATCTAAGGTCCCTAACTCACATTCATACATATACTAGGGCCAATTTAGACAGGATCTAAATTACCTACCAGCATGTCTTTGCAGTGTGGGAGGAAACCGGAGTACCCAGAGGAAACCCCTCGAAGGCACAGGGAGAACATGCAAACTCCAGGCAGGTAGTGTCGTGGTTGGGATTCGAACCAGCGATCATTTTGCTGCCAGGCGAAAGTGCTATCCACTACACCACTGTGCTGCCCATTTTTATCATTATTTTCACACAAATAGAGCTTTCTCTTGGTGGTATTTAATCACCACTAGATTTTTTATTTTTTTTTGCTAAAATAAAGAATAATAACCAAAAATTTTGAAAAATAAAAAACATTTTCATAGTTTGTTATATAATTTTGCAAACAGGCAGTTTTATTGTTTCATTGATGTGCGCTGATTAGGCTGCACTGATTGGCATGGATAGGCTGCACTGATGGGCACTGACGAGGCAGCACTGGTGGGCACTGATGAGGCTGCACTGATAGGCGGCACTGATAGGTGACACTGATGAGGAGGCACTGATTGGCAACACTGGTGGGCACTGATTGGCAGCACTGGTGGACACTGAATGACAGCACTAGTGGGCACAGATTGGCAGCACTGGTGGGACTGCACTGAAAATCAGGACACTGATAATCAGGGCACTGATTACATGTACATGTCTCTTGTACACAAACCATTTATCGGTTTTCTTCTACTCTCCTTATGCTGTCAGCCTGAAGAAAGGAGTGCCGTTACACGGCTTCTTTTTACATCCATTATCAGCTGTGATTGGACACAGCTGATCACGTGGTAAAGAGCCACTGATTGGCTCTTTACCTCAATCTGTGATTAGCAGTGTCTGGGGGGTAGTGTGATCACAGAGCGGGCGCGATCACGGGAAGCTGTCATATGACGCAGCTCTGATTTATTCGAAAAGTTCTAAACACAGAAAAAAGATTTATTGAAAGGATGTCTCTTACGATGCACCACATATTGCTAAACTGAAATAGTTACCATTTGGAACATTAATTCAGTTAAATATATCTCAATGGCCTGTTAAGCGTAGGCCTCAGCTTGTACAGTATAAGAGCAGTGTTAATAGCAAGTTTTTATGAAACTTTCAGCAAGCTATTGGCAAACGTCAATCAGCTTTCTCTAATCCTTCAAAGAGCCCTTCAGATCCTGTTTGGAAATGTTATACACAGATCTTAATGTGAGTGCTGAGAGTCACTTTAAACAAACTGCTAGCGGGGTTTCAAAAAGCTTCAGGTAGTGCCAGCACCTGTCATTGGTCGGTAAAACACACAGGGGGGAAGGGATGGATTTTGTGTCCCTGCAAAGCAGGGAATTAAATTCATCTCATTCCCCAGTAAAAGCACACACATGCCACAGAAAGACTGGCTAGGCAAATAGTTAACCATTTGATCTCCCCTGATGTTAACCCCTTTCCAGCCAGAGTCATTAGTATAGTGACAGTGCATATTTTTAGCACTGATCACTGTATTAGTGTCACTGTTTCCCGGGGTGTGTCAAAAGTGTCAGTTGGTGTCCGATTGTATGCCGCAATATTGCAGTCCCGCTTTAAGTTGCTGATCGCCACCATTGCTAGGGAAAAAAAATTAAAATTCCAAAACTATATATCATAGTTTCTAGATACTATAACGTTTGTGTATTACAATCACTATACACTTATTGGGATTTTTTACAAAAAACATGTAGCAGAATACATATTGGCCTAAATTTATGAAGAAATTCGATTTTTAAATTTTTTTTATGTTTTATAGCAGAAAGTAAAAAATATTGTTTTTTTTTTTCAAAATTGTCAATCTTTTTTTGTTTATAGCGCAAAAAAATAAAAAACGCAGTGGTGATCAAATACCACCAAAAAAAGCTCTATTTGAGGGGAAAAAATGACATATGAATAAAATTGTATTTGGGTACAGCGTTGTATGACCACGCAATTGTCAGTTAAAGTAACGCAGTGCCATATCGCAAAAAATGGCCTGGTCATGAAGGGGGGTGAATCTTCCGGAGGTTAAGTGGTTAACTTTTCATAGGTTAATTCATCTGACTCAATTGTGTTAGGTATTCACTCAAATAATAAACCACCCTCCCGTCCGACATCCTTTGACTGATAAACCAAAGGAAGCGGGCAGAAAATTGTCTCCCAAACAGCGCCTTAATTTAATCATCACTTGACCAACCACAAAATTGCTGGAAATCAGCATTCATGCAAATAAAAGTTTTAAAAGTTAAGCACCTGGGGAAATCACACAACACATGAACATATAGAATTAGTATAACATAGTCAAAAAATATTATCTGTCTTCAAAAACTTGTTGACTATCATCTTTCAAACGCAGACTTTATTTTTAGCAGGCAGATGAGTATAAATGATTACAAAGGGCGTAGTAGTGAAAGTACAGTTAGCACACAAGTCTGTGAAAGGTCCAGGAAGGGGTTTGCATCTGTAATGAAATGTCATGAAGATTTATGCATGTGAGTCATAACATAGGAACTTGGTACTTCTGTAAGATGAAGAGGCTCTGTCATCTAACAGTTAAGCAGTTGTTTTCCTATTAGGCGAAACACAAAAATGTAAGACTTTGAGCATATTGTTTAAATGTGAAACAGGGAAACATTCAGTTATTTGACTCTTGAAAATCCATCAAACTAAAGACAATGATGTCTAACAAATTTAATGTAACATACAGCTCCTGGAAGTTTTTGAAATGCAACACGAATGGATACTGCTATTCTGACATGTAGATTGAAAGCACTTCAAAGCAAAGTCTTTACTCGTGTTTTTTTCAAGTGAGAATTAATTAATAACAGGCTCATGCAAGGTTATTCATGGACTTTACTTACACTTATTCCTAATTGATCTATAGCTTATTTGTTAATAGATTTTGATATTATTTGCATTGATAGCTGCTACTTTAATGTTTTACATACATCATGCTCAGATTAATTAACAGGTATTGCAATCATTGTTTAAGTGATTTCAGGGTATTACAAAGCACAGAAAATTTTCTTTTAGTAATTGTTTGTTTTTACTTGCTGTGAAAATAAAGACTCAGTGTTGCTGCATGTTCCAACATGTACAACTAAACAGTCAACTAAACAGTCATCTTATCAACCCATAGCAGAATGCAGGGAGATTTTGTTTTGCTTTGCTATAAAGTTATGTCTATGTAAATATTAAAGGTAATCTGTCCTTACGAAACACTATATGAATCAGGATTAACATGGCATACCATGACAACGTAAGATACTCCTTTTTACCTTTGTTTTGTCTAAATATTCCAACCAAGTTTCCTTTGAGCCACCAAACTCTTGATTTTGTCAATGCTGGAAATCTAAAGTCAAAATGTTATGTTTTTTTACTTTTGAATACAATAGTGAAGGTTTAGAATCCCTGTCAGGTTTTACTGCTGTCTGTGTTCCTGCTGGAAAGATTCAAATAAATAAATGTGAAATTCTCGTACTGTATGTATCAACATGCAAAAACTGATCGTAATTTTTATTCTATATTGGTCTTTTATATTAATTACAAAAAAAAACATTAAGGCTACTTTCGCACTGGGGCGGGGAGGGGCGGTAGCGGTAAATTACCGCTAATTAGCGGCGCATTTATCGCTATTATAGCAGAGCTACGGCGCCGCTATGCAGGCGGGAGCGGGGCACTTTTAACCCCCAAGAAGGGGTTAAAAGCGGCGCCACTCTGGGCTTTCGAGGTGGTGTACAGCCACTTCGGGAGTGCCGTCTATTGCTTTCAATGGAAGGGGGCGGTGTAGGAGCAGCCCAAAGATGCGGCTTGCAGGACTTTTCTTACCATCCTGCAAGCGCACCGCCCCAGTGTGAAAGCACTTTGTTACAATGTAAAGTAATGAGTGTACAGCTTGTATAACTGTGTAAATTTACTGTACCCTCAAAATAACTGTGGAACTTAAGGGGTTAATCCTCTGCATTGTGTAAAAAAGGCTTTTTTATCCTGTATGCCATAAATCCTTCCCTCCTGCACTGTCAATCCGCGCAAGTCCATATAGTACACAGCATGGTGGTAAAGCTGCACATGCTCACTTTGGTCTCTTATGCTGGATAGAACATTTCCTGTTTCAGTTGGACTGCTCAGGTCACATGATATTGACATCACACATGTGGGTGTATATACAGGCTGTAGTGGAAAACGCCTATTTGAACACACAGCTATGGACAAACTGTGCAGGTTATCAGGAAACCATGGTATACAGATCATCCCAATATATAGTGGCAGTATTTTAATGTAAAAGTAAGATTTATAAGCTGTGAGCACTCTGGGGGGGGGGGGGCAGATGAACTATTTTCATATTACTGGCTTTAGTAATACTTTAATGTCTAAACTGCTGGTAACACAAGTGAGTACACCTGTAAGTGAAAATGTCCAAATCGGGACCAAAGTGTCAATATTTTGTGTGGCCACCATTATTTTCCAGCACTGCCTTAACCCTCTTGGGCATGGAGTTCACCAGAGTTTCAAAGGTTGCCACTGGAGTTCTCTTCCACTCCTCCACGATGACATCATGGAGCTGGTGGATGTTGGAGACCTTGTGCTCCTCCACCTTCCATTTGAGGATGTCCCACAGATGCTCAATAGAGTTTAGGTCGGGAGACATGCTTGGCCAGTCCATCACCTTTACCCTCAGCCTCATTAGCAGGGCAGAGGCTGTCTTGGAGGTGTGTTTGGGGTTGTTATCATATTGGTATACTGCCCTGCGGCCCAGTCTCCAAAGGGAGGGGATTCTGCTCTGCTTCAGTATGTCACAGTACATTTTGGCATTCATGGTTCCCTCAATGAACTGTAGCTCCCCAGTACTGGCAGCACTCAGCACGTGACACTGAGCACGTGCACTCAACTTCTGTGGTCGACCATGGTGAAGCCTGTTCTGAATGGAATCTGTCCTGTTAAACCACTGTATTGTCTTGGCAACTGCTGCAGCTCAGTTTCAGGGTCTTGGCAATCTTCTTATAGCCTAGGCCATCTTTATGTAGAGCAACAATTCATTTTTGACAATTGCGTGGTCATGCGACGTTGTACCCAAACAAAATTGACGCCCTTTTTTCCCCACAAATAGAGCTTTCTTTTGGTGGTATTTGATCCCCTCTGCATCACTTCTGATCCCCGCCATTAACAAAAAAAGAGCGACAATTTTGAAAAAAAAACAATATTTTTTACTTTTTGCTATAATACATATCCAAAAAAATATATATAAAAAACAAATTTATTCATCAGTTTTGGCCGATATATATTCTTCCTCATATTTGTAGTAAAAATGGCGTTTTTACTATTTTTTTTTTTTTTTACTAGTAATGGTGAAGATCTGTGATTTTTATCTGGACTGCGATATTGCAGCAGACATGTTGTACATTTTTGACACTTTTTTGGGACCAATGACATTTATACAGCGATCAGCCACTGCAATCTAGGGGTTAACTGTGTTCCCTGTGGGTGTTCGAACTGTGAGGGGGCTGGGCTGCCAGGGGCATAAGAGATCTAACTGATCCTAGTGACAGGGATCAGTAGATCTCTTACTAATTGAGCGGGGAACTGCCATGTTTACATCAGTGGTTTCCCGCTTTTCTTCTCTGTCAGGCAATCGCGAGTAGCCGGCGGGCATCAAGTTCGCGTCGGACCCGTGGCCATACTGCTGCAGAATGTGGTGAGCATGATAGCGCTCCTGCCCGCTAGCCATGCACGAGTGATCTGCCGTTTATATATGGCGATTCACGGGATCGTGTCACTCTTCAGCAGTAAATGTACACAAGCCAGTCTGGAACCGGTTAACACACCTGCTCCCCATTTACACCTGAGACCATGTAACACTAACGAGTCACATGACACCGGGGAGGGAAAATGGATAATTGGGCCCAATTTGGACATTTTCACTTAGGGGTGTACTCACATTTATCGCCAGCAGTTTAGACATTAATGGCTGTGTGTTGAGTTATTTTGGGACAGCAAATTTACACTGTTATACAAGCTGTACACTCACTACTTTACATTGTAGCAAAGTATAATTTCTTCAGTGTTGTCACATGAAAAGATATAATAAAATATATACAAAAATGTGAGGGGTGTACTCACTTTTGTCAGATACTGTATATTGCAGAACTGCCAGGAACAAAATGTGCATTAATGCTTGGTTGTAAAAGGCGTATTTACAGGTCCGGCTCTACCACTAGGCAGAGTAGACGGCCGCCTAGGGTGCACTGACGCCCAGGGCGCCAAGCCCCTGTCCATATACTACCCCAGCCTGTCCATATACTACCCCAGCCTGTCTATATACTACCCCAGCCTGTCCCTATACTACCCCAGCTTGTTCATATACTACCCCAGCCTGTCCATATACTACCTCAGCCTGTCCCTATACTACCCCAGCCTGTCCCTATACTACCCCAGTCTGTCCATATACTACCCCAGCCTGTCCCTATACTACCCCAGCCTGTCCATATACTACCCCAGCCTGTCCATATACCTGCGGACCATGGCTGGCATGAGGAAGCGAGCTAGTTCTGCCATTATTTGACTTTAGGCCGGGTGCAAGCCTGTGGACCACGGCTAAAGAAATAAGTAGGGAGGTGCTGCAAAAATCTCCACCTCCACCACCTCCAACGTATACATGGACAGTGCAAAGGGGGTGGAGTCAGGGGCGGAGCCAAACGGGCGGCAAAATTAGGTTTTGCCTAGGGTGTCAAAAATCTTTGCACCGGTCCTACGTATTTACAGTTGTTGCTTGTATACAGTAGGTGTCCCAAGAGCGTACAGGTGCAGCAGCAAAACCCTAGAACCATGTTAACAGACAGTAAGTGAAGCAAATTCTCCCCAATGGTTAAAAAAGAACAAATCTGACAGGTGTAATAACCCTCGCCTATTTTATTTATAATTAAAAAAAAACAGAAAAGTCTTGCCTTTAACTTCTCAGGAAGATTATAATAGTGGGGGCGGAGGCCTAGACAGAGGAGGATTTCAACTAAGAGCCAGTTCACACTACAGCAACTTGGGATCCGACTTGTGTCGTCCCAAGCCGCTTGACAGAAGGAATCCCAGTGAAGTGAATGAGAGCCGTCTTAATGTACACTACTGAAGTCGTTCCGACTTCAAAAAAGGTTCCTGTACTACTTCAAGGCGACTTCTATCCGACTTGTGCCACAGAATTCAGTGGAAGTCGCCTCCAAGCCGGATCCTCATCTATATCCACTTACCAACCAGGCCCCTTTTATACCTTTGTTGGTTACTAGCTAAAAACTGTTTTTTTTGCTAGAAAATTACATAGAACCCCCAAACAGTATATATTTTTTTCAAACACCCTAGAGAATAAAATGGCGATCGTTGCAATACTTTTTGTCACACGGTATTTGCGCAGCGGTCTTTCAAGCGCGATTTTTTTGGAAAAATGTCACTTTTTTGAGTAAAAAAATAAGACAACAGTAAAGTTAGCCCAATTTTTTTTGTATATTGTGAAAGAGGATGTTAAGCAGAGTAAATAGATACCATACATGACAAGGTTGAAAATTGCGCGCACTCGCGGAATGGCGACTAAGTCCGTTATTTAAAAAGTTCCATAGGCGACGATTTAAAAAATTTTATCGGTTACCAGGTTAGAGGTACAGAGGAGGTCTTTTACTAGAATTACTGCTCACACTGTGGCGATCGCGGCGATACCTCACATGTGTGGTTTGAACACTGTTTTCATGTGTGGGCGTGACTTATGTATGGCTTTTCTTTGCTGCGCGAGCTCGCGGGGACGGTGGCGCTTTGAATTTTTTTTTTTTTAATTTTATTTATTTATTTATTTTTAACACTGTTCCTTTAAAAAAAAAAAAATCTGATCACTTTTATTGCTATCACAAGGAATGTAAACATCCCTTGTGATAGTAATATATGGTGACAGGTACACTTTTTGGAGGGGTGGGGGGTCTAAAAGACTCCCCAGCCCTCCTTTGCACTTCACAGTATTCAGATCGCCAAAAACGTCTTTTTCTGAATTCTGATTACTGTCATTTTTTTAAAATTGGCGCCGTTAGCCGCCGTGTAAACCGGAAGTGACGTTGTGACGTCGCTTCCGGAATTTGCGAAGGAGACCTGATCGGAGCCGATTACGGCTTCTATCAGGTCTCCTTCTAGCCGGCGGAGGCCAGTGGGACGGGAGGCCGGAGAAGAGCAGCGGAAGGCAGCAGAAAGGGGGGGATGTCCCCTCCCGCCCCCTGGGGTAACGACCAAGCGGCTCCCGAGCCGGATCGGTCGTTACCCCTGGATAGCCAAACGCCCGCTCTAAGAAATGATACTGGGATATAGCCTGCAGGTGCAGGCTATTTCCCGGTAGAGCCGCTAAAAACCGACTACCGCCTATTTACGCCGCTGATCAGGAAGTAGATATTGAAGCAACTTTACAGGAAAAAGAAAAGAATGTACCCAGTGAATCACCCAGGCAACCCCCTTCTCTGATTCGCCTGGCATGGAGGTCTCTTTAAGTCATAAGTTGTAAGTCGCCCAAAGTCATACTGGAGTCACTTTGAAGTAGCGTTCAAATCACCTAGCAAAGTCGCCTCTGAAGTCGGATCGCCCCTGCATGAATCGGCCCTTAAAGAAGAGGAATCAGCAGAGAATAAGTAAAAATAGATAAATAAAGATAATATTGCTTCATTTACGTTAGTGTCAGGTTCATGGTCAGGGTGTTTTAAGTAGAATAAAAAAATGTTTTTTTATTTAGTATTGACATCAGCATACTTTGGTAGGATTTTTTTTAAAAAATGCGGTCTACTGTTTCTCGGCCCTGCAACAAGTGCCAATAATAAATAATGTGGTATTGCTGTATATGTGGTATAGCCGTGAATATCAGTAGTAGGACATTTTTTTTTTTTTTTGGTAGTGGGTTGTGGTAAGGCACAAAATACAACTAAAGTTAACATTTTTTTTTTTTTTATATTTTGGCCCAGTTTCCAGTTGGTAACGATAAAATATCAAATATAGGCCCAATTATTTTCTGGAATAAACAAGGTACAATTCATGTAATTAAAAAAGTATTATATTGCAGCTTACCAATCAGTAGATGTGGTGGCTGCATGAGTTTTTTTTTTTTCTTTGGCTTTTCTCCCCTCTATTTTTACCAGGTGTTTTGGCCAGTAACATACCTCTTGTATTAGTGAGACACAACTCTGGAGGATTGAGCACAGGAGGCACAGCAGACACCAGCATTGTTAGTCTAGAGTGGAAGGTAGTGCTATATGCGTTATCAGATTTAGAACCACAAAGTGAAGCCAAACTCCAGCTCACAATTTATATTCAACTTTATAAATAAACAACTTTTTTACTTTTTGGGATAAAAGTTTTGTATGAATAAATAGTCTGATCATTTTAACCAGCCCTGCTAGTGTTAAAGCGGAGTTCCACCCAAAAGTGGAACCTCCGCTTTAAGGGAAGGTGACCCCCTGACATGCTATAATTGGCACGTCTTTTTTTTTGGGGGGGGGGGCAGTTCCACTTTTCACAGGGTCCCAGATCCACTTCCTCTCCTGGTGTCGCAGAACCGGAAGGAAGTTCACATACCCCCCTCTCGGCGATCTTCTGGGAAATGTCACAGGTCCCAGAATATACGCCGGCCATTCACAGTGCGCGCACAGCTTTGGAGCCCACACCTGTGATGTCGGCACCGTAGAGGAGGAGGGGGAGAAGAGTGACGCTGTGGGCGGCTGCATCACTGGAGCCTGGGACAGGTCAGTGTCTGATTATTAAAAGTCAGCAGCTACACTCCCTTTTAAGTGGTTTGCTCCATCCATGTAAACCGATACATTTAGCCAGAAAGCTTGTGCTGTGAAAAAAAAGACTCACTGGCTGTATCACCAGATGAGTAATGAAGAAAGCCTAATAAAGAAAACGACATGCAGCCATCACAGCTAAGAATTTGTATGTTGCAACACGATAAATGTTTGCTTTTGGGTTTAATACTTTAAATACTTGAAATAGTATGTGCAGTTTTATGAACACGTGCTGAAGTTGTAAAACTGAGCTCAGGCGACAGGCTATTTTAACTTCCATCATGAAGGGATTAAAGTAGTGGTGCAACGAATGGAAATTTTGGTGCCAAAACCAAAACCAAAAATTAAAGATGCACTAGGCTGGCAACCGAAACTGAAAATGACAGTTTTTAAGGGTTGCTAGAGGTTACTGCTCATTGATTGGTTGCTAGAGGTTACAACACATTACCACTCACCATTCATTTGCTAGAGGTTACTACACATTACAGCTCACCATTCAGTTGCTAGAGGTTACTAACTACTAGTCACCTCTAGCAACTGACTGGTGAGCTGTAATGTGTAGCAACCTCTAGCAACTGAATAGTAAGCTGTAAAATGCAGTAACCTCTAGCAACTGAATAGTGAGCTGTAAAATGCAGTAACCTCTAGCAACTGAATAGTGAGCTGTAAAATGCAGTAACCTCTAGCAACTGAATAGTGAGCTGTAAAATGCAGTAACCTCTAGTAACTGAATAGTGAGCTGTAAAAATGCAGTAACCTCTAGCAATTGAATAGCGAGCTGTAATGTGCAGTAACTTATAGCAACTGAATAGTGAGCTGTAAAATGCAGTAACCTCTAGCAACTAAATAGTGAGCTGTAAAATGCTGTAAACTCTAGCAACTGAATAGTGAGCTGTAAAATGCAGTAACCTCTAGCAATTGAATAGTGAGCTGTAAAATGCAGTAACCTCTAGCAACTGAATAGTGAGCTGTAAAATGCAGTAACCTCTAGCAACTGAATAGTGAGCTGTAAAATGCAGTAACCTCTAGCAACTGAATAGTGAGCTGTAAAATGCACTAACCTCTAGCAACTGAATAGTGAGCTGTAATATGCAGTAACTTCTAGCAACTGAATAGTGAGCTGTAAAATGCAGTAAGCTCTAGCAACTGAATAGTGAGCTGTAAAATGCAGCAACTTCTAGCAACTGAATGGTGAGCTGTAATGTGCAGTAACCTCTAGCAACGGAATGGTGAGCTGTAAAATGCAGTAACCTCTAACAACTGAATAGTGAGCTGTAAAATGCAGTAACCTCTAGCAACTGAATAGTGAGCTGTAAAATGCAGTAACCTCTAGCAACTGAATAGTGAGCTGTAAAATGCACTAACCTCTAGCAACTAAATAGTGATCTGTAAAATGCAGTAACCTCTAACAACTGAATAGTGAGCTGTAAAATGCAGTAACTTCTTGCAACTGAATAGTGAGCTGTAAAATGCAGTAAGTTCTAGCAACTGAATAGTGAGCTGTAATGTGTAGTAACTTCTAGCAACTGAATATTGAGCTGTAAAATGCAGTAAACTCTAGCAATTGAATAGTGAGCTGTAAGATGCAGTAACCTCTAGCAACTGAATAGTGAGCTGTAAAATGCAGTAACCTCTAGCAACTGAATAGTGAGCTGTAAAATGCAGTAACCTCTAGCGACTGAATAGTGAGCTGTAAAATGCAGTAACCTCTAGCAATTGAATAGTGAGCTGCAAAATGCAGTAACTTCTAGCAGATGAATAGTGAGCTGTAAAATGCAGTAACCTCTAGCAACTAAATAGCGAGCTGTAAAATGCAGTAACCTCTAGCAACTGAATAGTGAGCTGTAAAATGCAGTAACTTCTAGCAACTGAATAGTGAGCTGTAAAATGCAGTAAGTTCTAGCAACTGAATAGTGAGCTGTAAAATGCAGCAACTTCTAGCAACTGAATGGTGAGCTGTAATGTGCAGGAAACTCTAGCAATTGAATAGTGAGCTGTAAAATGCAGTAACCTCTAGCAACTGAATAGTGAGCTGTAAAATGCAGTAACCTCTAGCGACTGAATAGTGAGCTGTAAAATGCAGTAACCTCTAGCAATTGAATAGTGAGCTGCAAAATGCAGTAACTTCTAGCAGATGAATAGTGAGCTGTAAAATGCAGTAACCTCTAGCAACTAAATAGCGAGCTGTAAAATGCAGTAACCTCTAGCAACTGAATAGTGAGCTGTAAAATGCAGTAACTTCTAGCAACTGAATAGTGAGCTGTAAAATGCAGTAAGTTCTAGCAACTGAATAGTGAGCTGTAAAATGCAGCAACTTCTAGCAACTGAATGGTGAGCTGTAATGTGCAGGAAACTCTAGCAATTGAATAGTGAGCTGTAAAATGCAGTAACCTCTAGCAACTGAATAGTGAGCTGTAAAATGCAGTAACCTCTAGCGACTGAATAGTGAGCTGTAAAATGCAGTAACCTCTAGCAACTGAATAGTGAGCTGCAAAATGCAGTAACTTCTAGCAAATTAATAGTAAGCTGTAAAATGCAGTAAGTTCTAGCAAATGAATAGTGAGCTGTAATGTGTAGTAACTTCTAGCAACTGAATAGTGAGCTGCAAAATGCAGTAACTTCTAGCAAATTAATAGTGAGCTGTAAAATGCAGTAAGTTCTAGCAAATGAATAGTGAGCTGTAATGTGTAGTAACTTCTAGCAACTGAATAGTGAGCTGTAAAATGCAGTAACCTCTAGCAACTGAATAGTGAGCTGTAAAATGCACTAACCTCTAGCAACTGAATAGTGAGCTGTAATATGCAGTAACTTCTAGCAACTGAATAGTGAGCTGTATTGTGTAGTAACTTCTAGCAAATGAATAGTGAGCTGTAATATGCAGTAACCTCTAGCAACTGAATAGTGAGCTGTAAAATGCAGTAACCTCTAGCAACTGAATAGTGAGCTGTAAAATGCAGTAACCTCTAGCAACGGAATAGTGAGCTGTAAAATGCAGTAAGTTCTAGCAACCGAATAGTGAGCTGTAAAATGCAGTAACTTCTAGCAACTGAATAGTGAGCTGTAATGTGTAGTAACTTCTAGCAAATGAATAGTGAGCTGTAAAATGCAGTAAGTTCTAGCAACTGAATGGTGAGCTGTAATGTGCAGTAAACTCTAGCAATTGAATAGTGAGCTGTAAAATGCAGTAACCTCTAGCAACTGAATAGTGAGCTGTAAAATGCAGCAACCTCTAGCAACTGAATAGTGAGCCGTAAAATGCAGTAACCTCTAGCAACTGAATAGTGAGCTGTAAAATGCAGTAAGTTCTAGCAACTGAATAGTGAGCTGTAATGTGTAGTAACTTCTAGCAACTGAATATTGAGCTGTAAAATGCAGTAACCTCTAGCAACTCAATAGTGAGCTGTAAAATGCAGTAACCTCTAGCAACTGAATAGTGAGCTGTAAAATGCAGTAACCTCTAGCAACTGAATAGTGAGCTGTAAAATGCAGTAACCTCTAGCAACTGAATAGCGAGATGTAAAATGCAGTAACCTCTAGCAACTGAATAGTGAGCTGTAAAATGCAGTAACTGAATAGCAACTGAATAGTGAGCTGTAAAATGCAGTAACTGAATAGCAACTGAATAGTGAGCTGTAAAATGCACTAACCTCTAGCAACTGAATAGTGAGCTGTAATATGCAGTAACTTCTAGCAACAGAATAGTGAGCTGTAATGTGTAGTAACTTCTAGCAACTGAATAGTGAGCTATAAAATGGTGACTGCGGATGTAGCCTCCCTCTACACGATCATATCGCACCAGGATGGGTTTGCGGCTGTTAAATCTTTTTCTTAAGAAGGATCCTGATTTAGTGTCTTCACAGACAGAGTTTGTATTGGAGCTACTTACATTTGCCATCGGACATAATTATTTTTGGTTTGGCGGCTCCTACTATCTGCAAAATAGGGGAGTCGCCATGGGAGCCAAATTTGCCCCAAGTATGGCAAATTTATTTATGGCCAAGTGGGAGGAGGACGTCATCTATGCTGATGGTAGACCTGAGATAATTCTCTGGGGGAGGTACATAGATGACGTCCTCCTACTATGGGATGGAGATCTGGATTTTTTACGGGAATACAAGGCTGAGCTGAATAACAACTCACTTGGCATTAGATTGCCATATGAAGCCAGTAGTTCCAGAATTAATTTCTTGGATCTCAACATTGAAGTTAGGGAAGGTGTGTTGATCACTTCTACTTTCTTTAAAACAACTGACCGTAATGAGTACATAGGTAGGGGGAGTTGCCACCACCCTAATTGGTTGAGATCTGTTCCCAATGGACAGTTTATCCGCCTACGGAGGAACTGTTCTCACCACGAAGATTATTTTAGTCAAGCTTGAGTGCTTAAACAGAGGTTTTTGGATAGGGGCTATTCTAATGATCAACTTGACAGTGCCATAGCTGAGGTTGGATCTATTGATAGGAGCCCTATGCTACTAAATAAGGACAGGCCATTAGTGAACAATCAGAATAATTTTAGGTTTTCGTTTTTGACCACTTATTACAAGCAGCATTTTGCTGTAAAAAAGATTAGGAAGCACTGGGCCGTTCTAAAAAATGACAAAGTTTTAGGAGCTATGCTCCCGGAACAACCATCGGTAGTGTTTAGGGGTGTGCCCCCATTGAGGCTTCAGGTAGCAGCCAATATTTTGGACGCGCCACATAGGGTGCCTTTTTTTCAGAAACTAAAGGGGTATTATAGATGTGGCAAATGTAAAATTTGTGAACTTGATGCAGTTAGAGATAAGAAAATTCTCCAATTTAGGTTGAATGTTACTGGTAGGGATTATATTATCAAATCCTTTATCACCTGTTCCTCACGGAATGTGGTCTACATGCTCACCTGCCCATGCGGGTTGCATTATGTTGGTCGTACCACCAGGACCATGAGTGTTAGGGTCGGTGAGCATGTGGCCAATATTAAGAGAGGTTTTCCAAAGCACTGTGTTTCTAGACACTATCTAGAGCATCATCAGAAAAATCCAGCGGGTACCACTTTTCTCGCTATAGACCGACTTACGCCACATTGGCGTGGGAGTTTTGTCAGGAGGGATATTACCCGCTGGATCCATGACTTCAAGAGTTTCAAACCCTTTGGGTTGAATCTTGATTGGGATGTAAACTGTTTTATTAACAACAGTTGACCCCAGTCAGCTATAATATCCATAATAGAATGGTGTCTTTTTTCTCTAGTCAAATTTTACAGAATAAGGTTTTTATATAAGGAGTGAAGATATAATGATATTGGATGAATAGAGTTTTGATCTGATTTCTCATCAGGGTCATGTCAGTTTTATTGATTTATTTGGTATACAAGCAATTTTGTTTTTAACAGAGTTTTGGTTTTTATATTTATTTATGATTGAATTATTTGTCAATGTCTTTTATATGGATTGTAATTATGAAGCAGTGTCTATGTTGCTTTTAAAACAGATGGGGGAGTTGCTGATTTTGCCATTCATCCCAACTCGGGGGAGAGAGGCTGGGTTTGGTGATCCCATCTGGTGTTTGGTGCGCATTGAGGTCATCTTTGTGCATTCCATGCACCGTGCCCATTCCTCGTGTTCGTTGTGATGACTGGCAATGACGCAAAGTCCATATGCAATAGTTCCTATTCGTGGCACGCAACGGACGTGACGTCGTGTGATCCACATACCTTGGTGGCACGCACATTCCACACATTGTTATTTATACAGCGTGCTATGTGTTGATGTTTACGCCTCTGATGACATTCTATTGAATGAAACGCGTCAGTGGACCGTTACGTCACATCCAGCATGCTTTCCAAACTGCGGTTAATATTAAATGTTCTTATCCTGCCTGACATTCATTCATGTAATGTGAGTATTTTACTTATTATTAAATGATTATTGTACCTAGACGGGCTTCACTATTTTGGATCCATTCCTATCCCCTATTATTGAGGTATCACCTGTTACGGGGAACTGCATTTTCTGATCATTGGAGGATTGGATACTATCATCTAGGAGCTCTATCCTTAAAGTGTTGGTTTGATAGCCATCTGGTGCATTTACCACGGGGGGAGAAGTTATCATCCTAGGAGTATGATCTACATTGCGCTGCTTTAATAGCTATCTGGTAAGAAGTTTGGCTGCTCACGGTGGTGTGGTGTGTCATCCTTTCCACGCTGAGTGTCGGTGTTGGGATCTCCTTCAGCTTCCTTTTCAACCATTAATTTTGGACCTTTCTTTAGCGCTGCATATTTGGATATATATGACAACTGCTTGAACAATCAATCAAGACTATGCTAGCTGCTGTTTTTTAGATGTAGCGCAGATTTTTATACATTTTTTTGGATATAAAATGCAGTAATCTCTAGCAACTGAATAGTGAGCTGTAAAATGTAGTAACTTCTAGCAACTGAATAGTGAGCTGTAAAATGCAGTAACCTCTAGCAACTGAATAGTGAGCTGTAAAATGCAGTAACCTCTAGCAACCGAATAGTGAGCTGTAAGGTGCAGTAACTTATAGCAACTGAATAGTGAGCTGGAATGTGCAGCAACTTCTAGCAACTGAATAGTGAGCTGGAATGTGCAGTAACTTCTAGCAACTGAATAGTGAGCTGTAATGTGCAATAACTTCTAGCAACTGAATAATGAGCTGTAAAATGCAGTAACCTCTAGCAACTGAATAGTGAGCTGTAAAATGCAGTAACCTCTAGCAACTGAATAGCGAGCTGTAAAATGCAGTAACTTCTAGCAACTGAATAGCGAGCTGTAAAATGCAGCAACTTCTAGCAACTGAATGGTGAGCTCTAATGTGCAGTAACTTCTAGCAACTGAATAGTGAGCTGTAAAATGCAGTAACCTCTAGCAACTGAATAGTGAGCTGTAAAATGCAATAACTTCTAGCAACTGAATAGTGAGCTGTAAAATGCAGTAACTTCTAGCAACTGAATAGTGAG
This sequence comes from Glandirana rugosa, assembly GCA_018402905.1. Lineage (NCBI taxonomy): Eukaryota > Metazoa > Chordata > Amphibia > Anura > Ranidae > Glandirana > Glandirana rugosa. The sequence continues at coordinate 1,363,283 of BLSH010278153.1, read as the reverse complement.
CTGTAAAATGCAGTAACTTCTAGCAACTGAATAGTGAGCTGTAAAATGCAGTAACCTCTAGCAACTGAATAGTGAGCTGTAAAATGCAGTAACTTCTAGCAACTGAATAGTGAGCTGTAATTTACTATACATTACAGCTCACTATTCAGTTGCTAGAGGCTACTCTTCACTGATTGCCTCAGTGTCCTCCTCTGTAAGCTGCTGGGTCCTGCCACCGCTTTATCAATCCCAACCCCGCCCCCATGCTGCTGACAGAAGAAGGGTGAGAAAGAAGAATGCACACAGCCTGCTCTGTGTGTCTTTGATCTCTGTGCTCCGTGCTACTGACCGGAGAAGTGGGGCAAGTGGGGGAACACAGAAAACCGGCTCTGCTTCACTCCTTGTCACAGACTCACAGCCACTCCGGTCCTGACAGAGGGGAAGCAGGCTTGAGAACATGCAGCCCACAGCTGCGCATCTGCTCTGTCACTGTGGCTGTGGGAGAGCAGGCAGGGGTGATCGGCTGCACACTCGCTACACAGGGACTTGATGTCACCCTGTCTTCAGCTCCGAGAAGAGAGGGGAGGAGGAGGGAAGGGAGGCCTGGGCGAGCCAAGATGACATCCTGCAATATGCGGCAACCCCAATATGCGGCAACCCCTTTCAGTATTAGGGTTTTTTTTGTCAGCCGATTGAAAAAACACTGTTTTCGGCTGATAATTTTCAGTTGCCGAAATTTCAGTGCATCCCTAGGTTAAATCCCCATCAGTCCACAAAAAATGTATGCATAATATGTTAGTGTATACTACAAAACCTAAAATGTATCAAATGGATCATTTGAGGAACTGAGACATTGGCAAAATGTAAAAAAAAAAAAAAAAAGCTTTTGGGCTCAAGGGATCTCTAAGGATAACCTAATCAGTTAGGCTCTGCTCATTCACTTGCCAAACAGCAGGAGGGAAAATAGATAGCTGACTTTGGAAACAGACATTTTTTTTATAACTACCTATCAGATACTTAATCCCATTGCCATGAATTCATAGGTGAGGATTTGAAACTGTGTACATAAAACATGCTTGCTACTTTGAGTATGGCAGATAATGGATGTAAGACATATACAGTAACTGGGATTCTAAGGTTGGGACACTGCCTTGATTTTCGATTAATATTTATTAACCACTTGACAACTGGGCACTTAAACCCCCTTCCTAACCAGACCAATTTTCAGCTTTCAGTGCTCTCACACTTTGAATGACAATTACTCAGTCATACTACATTTATAATTAGCTTTTAGTTCCGTCACAGGGTTGGAATCTTAGGGTCAATGACATATACAGAATGTAGGTAATAGACGGTATGAGTTTCATCGTTCGTACAAAATACATGTGTCAAAGTTTAGGAGTGGATACTTAAGTACCGTTACCCTAATTCATAGACTATCCATCAATATTTTTTTTACAGACAAAGGTTTCAGTCGATAGATAAAAGGGAGGACGACAAACCGTTCACTTACTCGTCTCGGATTGACTAATCCAATAGGAATCTCTAGGGAACTCGGGTTTTCGAAAAAAAAAAAAAAAAA
>BLSH010278153.1:1314036-1326019 GCA_018402905.1 Glandirana rugosa | reverse complement strand
CCCCACAAAACAAGACCGCCAATTATGGCCCCAACCTTCTCTCACTCGATTGCCCTATGGGACTCTCTCAAGAAAGACCCTAGACTTGTCTCCCCCTGGCACCCTCTTGCCCACCTCTTTCGTAACCCGGACTTCCCTCCAAGACTAGACATCAAATCCTTCAACTGGTGGTTGAACAAGGGCCTCTATAGGATCGGTCATTTTTTCAATACCAATGGTCCAATATCTCTCCCCTACTGTATTAGTAAACTTGATATGCCCTCCTCGGAAAGATTTTGTTCCACACAAATTTCGCACTTCCTCCACAAAATGTGGCACACAAAACCAGAGCCATTACCCATTACCGCCTACGAGGTCTGGTGCAGTCGAGCCATGGAGCAGAGGGGAGGGATTTCAATGATATATCAGGCACTTTCCAATCTGGACTTCAAGTCTTCCATCATGCTTGAATGGGAAAAAGACCTGGGCCAAACCTGGGGCTTTTCAGATTGGCAGAGGGCCTCAACTCAAGCCTACAAAGGGATCCTGAATATAGCGTTGACAGAGGCCAACCTCAAGGTCCTGACCCAATGGTATCTGGTCCCCCTGAGACTCTCCAAAATTTTCCCTTCAGCCTCCCCCCTGTGCTTTAGAGATTGTGGCCATGTGGGCTCAATGCTCCACATTTGCTGGGAGTGTCCCAGAATCAGGAACTTTTGGAACAAGACATTCCAGATGATCCACAGAGTTACAGGCTTATCTATCCAGAAACAACCCCACACAGCCCTACTCAATTTTCCTATCCCTAATGCCTCTAAGGCTATTAACAAACTCATAACCTTTATCTTGATGGGGTCAAAATTAGCCTTAGCCCGTTCCTGGAAAAAACCTACAGTCCCATTTTCCCTAGCCAAAAGAAAGATCTCCTGGATCATGGCTCAAGAAAAATTGGTCAGTATTTATCTGGACTCTACCGCCAAATGGGAATCGGTCTGGGAAACCTGGGCCCGCTACCTTCATATTAAGCTCACATAATGTAGAATCTATTCATAGATCTGCAGTTTCACATCCCCCCTTGGTCACTACTTTCCCTTTTTTATATCTTTTTTCACATATCCTATAACCCCTGGCTCCTTACTCAGTCTCTCCTACTCCTTTTTTCTCTCTCTAGCTCTTACCCCCTTCCTTTCTGTTGTTCGAGCTATTCACAGGACATGTTGTTTAGGCTCCCCCACTATTATTATGATATATACGTCCTATTTAGATCACTTTGTTTGCCGAGTCTTATTTCCTGTACTAGCCACCTCCGAGAGGTTTAGATTCTTCTGTGGTAGCACCGCGGGGGTAGCCTTCCTCAAACACCATCAGGTGCTCCCAGTCCTTTCCTGGCACAGTTTGTTCCCATGAGGGGTGCCGGTCGAGGTCTGCGATGTACCTTTATACTCAGGCTCAGGCTGCCTCGCGTTGCGCCCCTGGTTCCTAGTATAATTTTCTGAACATCTCCAGTGTTTCTGTGATTGTTTCTCTATCCCTTAATGCTGAAATTTTCACGGCTTTATACTTACCTTTATATTGCTTGTAATTCCAGATCTGTTTTAAATAATAAAAACCTTTTTGAAAACAAAAACTGCAGAAACAGAATCCCTGAAATGAATCAGTAGGACACAAAGATGGCCCCTGGCGTTTCCATAAACCGAACCTTTCTCCAGTGTATACTGTCAGGATGACCTATGCCCCCTGTAACACTCCTAAACATACATTTTTAAATATTGCATAAAAAATAAATACACAATATAAAACAAACACACAATAAGGGTACAATATGAAGGTGGAGTTGCTCCCATATGCTCCATCTCGCCTATAACATTATGAATAGTAGCATAAAATAGGACTTAGTCCCAGCTACAGTTGTGCCCCTAAGCTTAGCTATAACCCAAAACAGCCAGTCAGTACTTTTGATAGCCTTGAACCTTACAGAGTCTATCCATAATTAAAGTGATACTAAACCCTCATGTTTTTTCACCTATATCTGTTACTAAATAACGGGATTTTTTGACTTACCGTAAAATCCCTTTCTCTGAGTTTGTCGACAGGCACAGCAACTCTTAGGACTAAGTGGGTTATAATGCCCTCTTCAGGAGTTTACTAGGCAGAACAGGCAATTCTAACAGCAAAAAGAACAGTAACAGACACAGCCCCTCTCAGGGGGCAGTCCCCACTGGCAGATAACCCCACACCCAGCTCTGCTAGCTCAGTTCGTAACAAGCAGTGCAACATCCAGAGGGGTGGGTGCTGTGCATGTCGACAAACTCAGAGAAAGGGATTTCTCTGTAAGTCAAAAAATCACATTTTCTCTTTCGTTCGTCAACAGGCACAGCGACTCTTAGGACTAAGTGGGACGTCCAAAAGCAGTGCCAAAAATGAGGGGTGGGTAACAGAACAACAACAGGACTACACCCAACCAAACCCTCAGTGAGGAACCACACGTGTCTCAACTTTGAGAAGGTGTGCACAGAGGACCAAGTAGCCGCTTTGCACACTTGCAACACAGACGCTTGATGTTGAAAAGCCCAGGAAGTGCTAATCACCCTGGTAGAGTGAGCCGTGACTGGGAAAGGAGGCTCCAGACCCCGTACAGCATAGGTTCGGGTCACCATCTGTCTAATCCAACATGAAATAGTGGCCGACGAGGCTGCCAGACCCTTGCGTGCGTCATCCACCACTACAAAAAGTGCATCTGACCTCCGAAAAGAGGCCGTGGTCACCAGATACACCCGCAGGGTCCGAACAATATCCAGGGAGTGAAAGGCAACCTCCCTAGGATGAGAGGGACGCGGGCAGAGCGAAGGAAGGACAATGTCCTCATTGATATGGAAAGATGACACCACCTTCGGCAGAAAAGAAGGTGATGGTCGCAGAACCGCCTTATCCTTGTGTAGGACCAGATATGGAGAGCTACATGATAGAGCCACCAACTCAGACACCCGCCAAGCGGATGTGATGGCTACCAGGAAAGCCACCATTTGCGAAAGCAATTGTAGCGATATCTCCCTCATATTCTCAAAGGGCAGCTTCTGAAGGACCGAGAGTACCAATTTGAGGTCCCATGGCGCCAGAAGCGACCGTACCTGGGGGGCGACATGTCGAACCCCCTGCATGAAAGTACGGATCAAAGAATGCGTCGCCAAAGGTCGCTGAAAAAAGATCGCCAGGGCAGAAACCTGACCCTTGATCGTACTCAAAGCCAGCTTCTGGTCGAGACCCTTCTGCAGAAAAGCCAGAACCCGAGATACCGAAAAAGATTGGGGATTCCACCCCCCATTCTCGCACCAGGCGATATAAGCCCTCCAGATGCAGTGATAAATCTTCCTGGAAGTGGCCTTATGTGCCTTAAGCATGGTGGGGATCACTGAGTCTGAGACACCCCGATCCCTCAACACCTGGGATTCAATAGCCAGGCCGTTAAAGCCAGCGAGGTTAAGCAGGATGCAGATGGGCCCCAGAGACAGTAGGTCCTCGCGAAGCAGGAGTCGCCAGGGGATGTCCACCACCATTTGAACTGCGTCGGCGTACCAAGGACGCCTTGGTCAATCTGGAGCTATGAGAATGGTCGGTATGCCCTCCGTTTCTATTCTGCGCAGAAGGCGTGGAAGCAATCTGAGAGGGGGAAAGGCGTAGAGGAGTCGGTACCGAGCCCACGGAGCTACTAGGGCATCCGCCGTGTTCGCTAGGGGATCCCTTGTCCTGCTCATGAAGGCCTGCCCCTTCTGATTGAGATGAGAAGCTAGAAGGTCCACATCTGGAGTAGCCCACTTCAGACAAATCTGATGGAACACGTCCGGGTGCAGGGACCACTCTCCCTGGTCCAATCCCTGACGACTGAAGTAGTACGCCTGCCTATTCTCTACGCCCGGAATGTGGACGGCGGTGATTGCTGGTACGTGTAGTTCTGCCCACCGCAGGATGCAAGCTACCTCCGAGGCCGCAGCCGAGCTTCTTGTCCCGTCCTGCTGATTCATGTATGCCACGGCTGAGGCAGTGTTCGACCGAATCCGGACAGGGCACCCGAGCAGCCTCCTCATCCAATGGGAGAGGCAGCACCTGATGGCCCGCAATGCCAGTACATTGATTGAGAGACGAGACTCCTCCAGAGACCACCGTCCCTGGGCCGACAACAGCCCCAGGACGCCTCCCCAGCCAATCAGGCTGGCGTCCGTCGTGACCACCATCCAATGGAGGGCCGGAGCCTGCATCCACCAGAGCAGCGAAGTCGTGGTCCGGTGGTCCACCTTGATCAACCGATCCAGGGATGATTCGCAGAATATCCCACTGCAGAACATGGGTGTGACACTGGGCGTATGGGATCGCCTCGAATGTGGACACAATGAGGCCCAAGACCCACATGCAAAAGCGTAGGGAGGACCACCTCTGGGACAGCAGGGACCGAATCGCCGACTAAAGCGTCTGTCGCTTGGCTGGTAGAAGGAAGACCTTCACCTGGGCCGTATCCAGAATCAGACCCAGATACTCCAAGTGGTGAGACGGAGTCATCACCGACTTCAGGTGATTGATCACCCAGCCGAACTCCTGCAGAGTGTGCAAGGCGATCGTCACATTGTCCCTGAGAGCTGGAGCCGACTCTGCTCGCAAGAGAAGGTCGTCCAGATATGCCACCACTGCGATGCCCCTCTGTCTTAGCAGAGCCAGAACAGGGGCTAACAGCTTGGTGAAGACCAGAGGCTCAGAGGCCAGGCCAAACGGGAAAGCCACAAACTGATAGTGATGCTTCCCCACCGCAAAGCGCAGGAAGCGCTGGTGCTGAGCGCATATGGGAAAATAAAGGTACGCATCTTTGATGTCGAGGGAAGCCAGGAAAATGCCCTGGTGCAGAGCCGCTACCACAGAGCGGACAGACTCCATCCTGAACCTTCGTACACGCATGAAGCAGTTGAGGGCCTTCAGGTCCAGAATTGGACAGACCCCATCCTTCTTCAGGACCACAAACAGGTTGGAGTAAAACCCATGGAAACATTCCGCACGCGGAATGGGGACCACTACCCCTTGACAGAGTAGGTCCTGCATGGCCCCAAACAGGGCCTGCAGCCTGCCAGCGGGCAGTTGCAAGTTGGAGGCGAAGAACCTGTCTGGAGGACGGGAACGAAATTCTATTTTGTACCCTGATGAGATCACCTCTTGCACCCAGCGGTCCGAAAAGCGGGAAGACCACCGATCCGCAAACCCCAGGAGACGTCCCCCCACCTGACATGCGGGTGGAAGCAGCCCTTCATGCGGAGGAGGACTTGTCGTCCGACTTTGTCGCGCTTACGCTGCCAGGGACGCTTCTGTCCACCCGCGGGGGCCTTGGCTGGCTTTGAGCCCATGTCCGAGGAGTGGGAGGGATGAAAAAGCCGCTTGTGGGCCGTAAAGGAGGGACCCGGTTTGCGACGGGACTCAATACTCTTCCTGGACTCTGTGAGAAAGGTACTCTTCCCTCCCGTGAGATCCTTAATAATCTCATCCAAGGAGGCTCCAAAGAGCCGCCCACCCTGAAAAGGCAAGTCCGTCAGGGCCTTCTTAGATGTAGATGTGAACATTTCAGCCAGAGCAAACGTCTGACCACCACCGAAGACACAAACAATTTGGAGATCAGGGGGGCCGTATCCAGGGCTGCATTACACAGATACTTAAGCCCCTGGACAAGCTGTTCAGCAAGTTCCACACAAGCAGGGGGAACCTTAGCATCGCTCATTTCGCGGTGTAACAGCTTCGCCCATTCCGTGAGCGTTTGTGACACCAGAGCAGAGGCCACAACAGGCCGAATGGCCGACCCTGGCAGAACAAACATGGATCTGATGATGGTCTCAGCCTTTCTGTCCACTGAGTCCTTAAAGGGTGGCGTGCCTTCCACCGGGATCGTGGTTGCCTTGTTCAGGCGAGACACAGGGGGATCAACCACGGAGGGTGATGCCCACTTTTTTAACAGGCTGTCCTTGAAGGGATAGCGCACAGAGAAACATTTGGGTATGGGAAGGGAGCTCTGAGGCCGTTCCCAGTCTCTGTAGACAAATTTATCCAGGTAAGACACATAGGGGAAAACCTTAGCCCCTGCGAGGGTCCCGCCATATCATCCAACTTCAGGGTTTCATGCACCGCTGTGATCAGGGCGCTGACTAGTGCCTTCACGTGCACAGCAGTGGCCGCCGCAGATTCCTCCTCACTATTAGTAGAATCCGGGGCTTCACCATCCGACAGCTCAAGGGGGTTCCCCGTCATGTTGGAGCCCCCGTCAGGGTCTGAGTGCTCCCCAGAAGAGGGGGGAGGTAGGTGCTGCTTTTTCGCCGCCTTACGCCCACATACTGTCTCTACCCGGAGGACGAAGGACTCCAGGACCGCCGACAGAGCATCAATAGGGATCACAGTCCCTGAGGCGCTGGCTGCAACCACAGAGAGGTCTGGTGGGAAAGCACCCGCATCGGCTGCCATTGCGACACCCACCCTGGTAACACGCCACCTAACTGAGGTCTAGGTACCAGGAGACCAGGCACCCCCCATCCCAAAACGCTGCGCAGGAGGGTAAGTCCGGAGGGACTCACCACCTGCCCGCTCAACTGTCCAGGAGAGGAGCAGTGCCTGCTGCTGTCCGCTGCTGCCACTGCCTTGTCTGCCCATCCTCCACACTTGCCACTGCTTCTGCTGCTGTCCCACAGGAGAGCTCTCCGCGCTGTGTGGGGGGTAAAACGGCATCAGAATCCACAGGGACCACCCCCACACTCACAGGTCAGCACATGTGCATAGGCCACAAGAAAGTGGCAGCCACTGCACACTAGAGGCCAAACCCCCAGTCATGAACACCGCTACTACACCAAAATGGCTGCCGAGCGCCCCAGAGGCCGAACCATGCAGCCGGCCACAAGAAAATGGTGGTCGGACCACGGGAAAATGGCTGCTGATCAATCTCCGACCGCCCAGCAGTACGAGGCAAGGAGGAGGGGGACAGCTAAGGCCCTGGACACAAAAATCCCAATAAGCGAATATTGATTGGTTTGCACAAAAGTTATTGCGTCTACAAACTAGGGTATAGATTGATGGCATTTTTTTTTTAATTTATTTATTTTACTAGTAATTGTGGCAAACAGCAATTTTTAGCGGAATTGCGATATTACAGCAGACAAATCGGACACCTAACTGACATTTTGGACACTTTTTTGGGAACCAGTGACATTATTACAGTAATCAGTGCTAAAAATATGCACTGTTACTGTACTTATGGCACTGGCAGGGAAGGGGTTAGCATCAGGGGCGATCAAAAGGTTAAGCGTGTCCCTAGGAGGTGCTTGCTGTAGAAGATGGTCTGACTGGATGAAGACAGAGATTGGTGTTCCTGCTTAGCAGGAACACAAGATCTATATCTTTTTATCTGTCAGAATGGCGATCTGCCTTGTTTACATAGGCAGACCATCGTTCTGCCTCTGTGGAGAACGATCGCGTGTGGCCAGCAGACATGGGGTCCATGGGACACGCTAATTTGCTCCCTCTCTGTCCAATTGGCACACGTGCACCGCCAGTGTCTATTGCACGAAATTACATACAGGTTTCGCGCAATAGAGCCGCCCTGTCACAGTACATCTGGAGTAGGCGGACTTTAAGTGGCTAATTGTCCTCAGGATGGACTCCCAGTATCTGTGAGGTTTTGGGCAATGCCAGAGCAAATGGATAAGGTCCCCTCTGTCTCTAAAACATTTTGGGCAAGTGGGGTCCGGGGCGTAATCCCATATTGTGTACTTTTCCCCCTTTTTTATCGTTCTATAAAATTCTACCAGGGAGGAGGCATTCTTATTGCTGGGCTTTCATAAATACCGTACAAAGTTGTTTAGAGATGCCAGTACTCGGAAGAATAAAACGAGTCCAAGCCCTAGACAGGCTAGGGCAGTGTGAAGCTAAAGAAGGCTTTGGAATCTTGTGGCAATTTGAAGCAAGTATGGTAGAATGTAGAATAGAATTAACAATTTGGGGCATGTATTGTGAATGTTTTATTATACAATAATAGTTCATAACAATATTATTACCACAATATATAACTCTATAGGCCCTATAAGTACTTTCAGAATGTATATATTTTAGGGCATCTTTCTTTTTTTAGTCTATAAGGTCTATAATGTAATAATATCTATAATATAAAAATAGTCTATAATGTAATTTTATACACCCAGCAACCTACCTGTAAATACAGACCTCTCCTATGTTATATTTTCCCCTTGATTCTTCACTTGAATGATTTATTGATAGAATCAATGCATTCTTTTAGATTTGTTGGCCTCGTGTTAATCCCGCCAATCACCCTTTATGTTTCAATGTTTTTATTGACAATATAGAGTATACAGATATATCAAAGCATCAACAATGAAAAATGGTCCAAGAGTCCTTAGGAGTCATTAACAACAAATCTGCTAAAGAGTAAAAAGGGTAAGCCAATAATAAAAGAAAAACAAGAAAAAAAAAAGGGAGACCTGGAAATAATCCTGACACTGCCTCGATGGGAAGACTACCAAAGGGTAGGGAATCGGCAAGGTCCAGGCCACCCCTATTGGGGAGCCAATCACCCTTTTCCAATCAATCTTAAGGGTCTCTTATGAATTGATGTTTGCCTCACAAACATCTATAGCTGCCTTCAGGCTCCATTCACATTAGCGCGTCTCCAAAGTCACACGAGCTTCATCACAACGTTGATGTGACTTTTGGTGCGACTTTGTCCCAACTTTACATTCTGTGGACAAAAGCTGCATCAAAAGTCACACCAAAGTAGTGCAGGCACGTTTTCAAAGTCACTTGAACATGTGCCATTGAAAAGAAGGGGCTGCGACTTGTCATGCCACTGTGATGTCCAAAGTAGCATGACAAGTCGCACAAGTGTGAATGGAGCATTAATGTTCACCAATCATAGCTAGCAAACTGCCCAACCACCAACAGACCCTCCCTTCACAGAACACTCAGGGTGGCCAAAATGTGAAAGCACACACATTCTCCTCACCCATCACTTATACAGACTAATCTAATCTAATATTGTCTTGTGACAGGGTTACAGGATGAAAGAAAGCAGAAGGGAACTTCTATAGCAATAGAAGATCAGGAAAATTAGGCTATAGAGGCCACTGGGTCACCCATACTGCATGAGTTTAGACAAAAACACATTTCCTTATCTGTTAAATGTATTTTTTTTTTTTTTTGCAACATGCAAAGTGTAGGGTCAGAGTTTTACATACTTGGTGAAAATACAAAGGCCCGTCCTATTTTTGGCAACAGGTTAGACTAGAGGTGGCTGTGTAGTGGTGTTTCAGATGTTTTCATATCACATAATTTGCCCCTAAGTCCCGGTTCACATATATGCAATGCGGGAACCAATGCGACTCCAGTTTCTGTATTGCGTGTGGTTCAAACTGACATCTGTGAACCGCTGCGGGTGTTAGTTAATGACACCCCCAGATCGGTTTTCAGAACTCAGTGTGAACTGACAAATGGTGCAGGAATCGGATGTAAACAACCATGCAATCCGATTCCAGTGCGCACCAAGAAAAGGGTCCTGCACCATTTTGATGCAAATGCCATACAAATTCAGCCATACAATCAGTATTGCTGATTTAGCATCGCACAGAAATTGCAGGTGGTCTGCACAGCAGTGCAGTGCGAATCACATGTGATGCCTAACATCGCACCACTGTGAACCCAGCCTTCATATCAACGAAATATTATTAAATTGCCATGCTACACCCAAGCATTGTTGTAATAATGTATACAATTCTTAGAGCCTATTCTCACCAAGTGTGTTGAGACTGTGTTGGGCAGCCTTGCCCAGCATGGCCCAATGCAAGACCAACTCATACCACTTGGTGGTGTGTGCAGAAAAAAAGCGCAGTATGCAGTGCTTTTTTTCAGCTCAGAGCAGTGCGCATTAATTCACCGCATTGCAATGCAGCCAAAAGAACTTATGGGGGTTGATTTACTTAAACTGTAGTGCAAAATCTGCTGAAGCTGTACATAGAAACCTTCCAGGTTTCAGGGGTTTTTTTTCAGGCTTAATTAAATAAGCTCAAGTTAGAAGCTGATTGGCTACCGTGCACCTGATTTTGCACTCTCCAGTTTTAGTTTAGGGCCCTTTCACACGGACCTGTCATCCGCCGGCTCAGCGGGGATAAACGGATGGATCCCTGCTGAGCAGCGGAGCCTGTCAAAACGGGCTCCGTATGTGTGAAAGGACCCTAAAGTGTGTAAATGTAGGCAAAACTTTTTTTTTACGTTTTAGATAGAGTAAGGACAGAGTAGAACACCTTACAGTTTTTCATTGCTGTCTGTGCCCGTTAGGGAGATTCACCCTCTGTATTTATCATGTTTAGTATTGCCTTTGAAAGTGAATGTATAGGCCCCTTTCACACTTGTGCGACTTCCCTTGCAACTTGGGACTGCAAAGTCGCATGACAAGTTGTACCCCATGACTTTCAATGAGTACCATTCATATCTGTGCGACTTCAAGTCGCAGCGACTTCAAAGTAGTCCCTGCAATACTTTGGTCTGACTTTGATGCGACTTGAGGTCCATAGACCTCAGGATTACACAGGCATTGCTTCAAGTGGCATCAAAATCGTGGCAAGAATTGCGGCACAAAATTGCAGTAAAATCGTGCGACAAAAATCCCAAAATTTTGGGTTGACTTTAGAACAGTAACAGAGGAGAAATCTTCCAACGGGACACTAGTTCTAGTGACATCCCAGGATTTCCTCACTTTGAGCCCTGGTTTACACGTATGCAATGTGAGAAACACAGCAAATCTTGTGAGTTTCCCGCACCGCAGAGTAAACGCACATCATTCATGCAATCTGCTGCGGGTGTCAATGTTTTCTTAACGACACTTCAAAACAGATTGCGAAATGCAGTGCAATAGCTCAGAATCCCACTGCATGGGTGTGAACACCCATGCAATGCAATCCAGGTGCTGGGGGGAAAATGGTCCTGCACCATTTTGATGCAATGCAATTTCAGCCGTGTGCAAACCACATGTGCAGTCTGCATTTGCTCATCTGAACCCAGGCTGAAGGGATTTCCTTTCACTTCCAGTTTTGAATACGGAACAGGAAATTAAGAGAAATCTCCCTCCCTGAGAAAACTGACAGTGATCAAAATCTTTCCTTACTCTATACAACATAAAAAAAAGTTTTGCCTTTAGTTCTGCTTTAATAAAATGTCACTTTGCGACATTTTATTAAAGTTTGCACATAAAAAAACAAACATTGCAATATGCCAAGGTCAGCACATCGGCAATGCGCTGTCATCACACCAGTAGCTGCATTCTAAAGCAACCAACTATTAAATTGTACAAGTATTTTAAACTAAGTGAAAAAATGGGACAGTTTATAAACTGTGCACTGTGCTGTTGCAAGTGTCCTCTGTGACAGAGGATATGGAGGAGGAGGCTAATCGCTCTATAGAGGACAGGCTGCACAGCTGAGGATCTGAGCCAGGACCGCAGATTTAGAGGGCCATACACACGATTCCATAGATGCAGTGGAGGAGTGAATGTAGCCGCCCTAGGACAGGAGGTGTGTCACTGGCCGATCACCAGGCGAAAATAATAAAAGCCTGAAAAAAAATAATGCAGTCACCACACCCAATGATTGCTAAGCTACAATATATTACATTTTTTGTTTTTAGGTTCAGTTAAAACATAAAATGTGCAGGTAAACATACCCCAATGGCCATGATATCCAAATCTGCATTGTTTAAAGAAACAGCGCTTGTGTGTAATCAAAATACGCCAAAAGTTAATTGTGTATAAAGCGGCAACTCTACCATGAGATATTCAACACAATATTTTTGGACTCACAAAATCTTGAGCTGCACTAACAAAATTCATAATCAACAAATAAAAGTCCGAAAATAATAAAAGCGGACCACTAGCCGGTCACTGTGTGGAGGACAGGATCCCGCCGATGTAAGTGAGGAGGTGACGTAGATA
>BLSH010278153.1:1267659-1304978 GCA_018402905.1 Glandirana rugosa | reverse complement strand
TTTATTTTTTTAAAAATATTTACAGTTATTTCCCTGTCCCCATTTTTTTGTAGGGCACTTGCCCTACCCTTACCCCCATTTTACTTCCTTTTGCAGCCCTCTAGGGCTTTCCAGGACTTTGTTACAGCCATTTTTGTGCATAAAAGTTCGGGTCCCCATTGATTTCAATGGGGTTCGTTGTCCGTGCGATCGTTCGGGTTCCGTCCGGACCCGGACCCGGACTTTGTCCCGAAGTTCGGACGGACCAGCAGAACCCGAACTTCCAGAGGTTCGCTCAACTCTAGTCACAAATGTACATTGTGGGACTTTTTTTTTTTTTTTAAATAAAGAGCTTGTCAAAAAGTTTGGTATCTTTATTTACATTTTTTCTGTGAATACTTACTTATTCGCATGGGGAGGGGGGGAGGGGGGTCTCAGTATCTGGGTATTAACATGGAGGTGTTTTGTCAAAGATAGGAGTCTGGTATGTATTTTTGGGGGAACCCTAGGTCACTATTTTATGTAAGTGGGGCCCCTCATTAAAACCTATACTAGATCCTCATCTAAGATAATGGTCTGGTATAGAGGAAAAGTATCCCCGGTCACTTTACTTACAAACAGAAGTAAGCAGGTAAGCAGCCAAAGTTGTCATTTACCAGAAATTTAAGCAGAACTTTTTTTTTCTTTGTAAATGTCAGTTTTGCTACAGTAGGCTGTATACATCATACATATAGTTGCGTAGTTAGCTAGGTTGAAAAAAGACACAAGTCCATGTAGTTTAACCGATCAATAAAAAAAAAAAAAATATATATATATATATATATATAACCATACAATCCTTCACCCACAGTTGATCCAGAGGAAGGCAAAAAATAAATCCCAGCAAAGTATGATCCAATTTGCTATAGCGGGAGGAAAATTCCTTCCTGATCCCCCGAGAGGCAATCAGATTTTCCCTGGATGAACTATACCTATAAATGTTAGTATCCAGTTATGTTATGTACATTTAGGAAAGAATCCAGGCCTTTTTTAAAGCAATCTACTGTGCTGGCCAGAGCCACCTCTGGAGGGAGTCTATTCCACATTTTCACAGCTCTTACTGTGCAGAAACCTTTCCATATTTGGCGATTAAATTTTTTTCCTCTAAATGTAAAGAGTTTTGTCCTCTGTGATGACCTTAAAGTGAATAATGCAACACCAAGTTCACTATATGGACCACTTATGCATTTGTACATGTTGATCATATCCCCCCTTAATCTCCTCTTCTCAAGAGAGAATAAATTCAGTTCCTCTAATTTTTCCTCATAGCTGAGTTCCTCCATGCCTCTTATTAGTTTGGTTGCCCTTGTCTGCACTTTCTCCAGTTCCCCGATATCCGTTTAAGAACTAGTGCCCAAAACTGAACTGCATATTCCAGGTGAGGTCTCACTAATGATTTGTACAGGGGCAAAATGATGTCCCTCTCTCTGGAGTCCATACCTCTCTTAATACAAGAAAGGATTTTGCTTGCTTTGGAAACCGCAGCTTAGCATTGCATGCCATTATTACGTTTATGATCTACCAAAACACCCAGATCCTTCTCCACTATGAATTCCCCCAGTTGTACCCCCCCTAGTTTGCATGATGCATGCATATTCTTAGCCCCCAAGTGCATAACTTTACATTTATCTACATTAAACCTCATTTGCCACATAGTCGCCCAATTAGACAGTGCATTGTGGTCTGCTTGTAAGTTGGAGACATCCTGTAAGAACGTTATTCCATTGCATAGCTTGGTGTCATCTGCAAACACTGAAATGGTACTTTTAATCCCAGACCCTATATCATTTATAAATATATTGGAAAGGGCCCCAACACTGAACCTTGGGGTACAACTCTAGACCATTCAGAGTAAGAATCTTTACCTTACACATTAGCCTTTTGTGGGGAACGGTGTCAAACGCTTTAGCAAACTCCAAGTATACCACATCCACAGCCACCCCCCTCTCCAAGGTTTTACTTACCTACTCATAAAAAGAAATCAGGTTTGTTTGACAACTTCTGTCTTTCATGAATCCATGCTGTCTGTTGTTAAAAACATTTTTTTCCAACAAGAATTCATCTATGTGGTCTTTTATTAAACTCTCCAGTATCTTCCCAACTATAGAAGTTAAACTAACGGGTCTATAGTTACTTCGTAAAGACTTTGATCCCTTTTTAAATATGGGCACCATATTGGCCCTACGCCAATCCAGTTGTATTTTTCCAGTCATTAAGGAGTCCCTAAAAATTTGATACAATGGCAATTCTTTTAGGATCCGTGGGTGGATGCCATTTGGTCCAGGTGCTTTATTCTACCTTTATTTTGTCTAAATACTTCTGGACCATTTCACTTTTCAGCCATTGTGGATCATTTGGGGCTGTGTCACTACCACCCCCATTATGGACATGAGCTCCCCCATGCTCGTTTGTATACACAGAGCTGAAGAATGTATTTAATAAGTTTGCCTTCTCTTTGTCCCCAGTCACCCACTCTAGATTATTTTGTAAAGGGCCTACATGCTCCGACCTGAGTTTTTTTCTATTAATATACTTGAAGAATTTTTTGGGGTTTGTCCTACTATCTTTTGCAATCTGACATTCGTTTTGATTTTTTGCGTACTTGGTTTCCTTTTTACATATTCTGTTATATTCTTTGTAACATTTAAAAGATGATAGTGTTCCTTCATTTTTATATTTTTTTAAATGCTCTTTTCTTATCATTTATAATTTTTTTAACTTTGGCCGTGAGCCACATAGGTTTTATTTTTAGCCTTTTAAACTTATTGCCCATGGGAATATAGTTTGCAGTGAGTTCGCCTACAGTCTTTTTGAAAAATTCCCATTTCTGTTCTGTGTTCATCGATTTCAATATTCCCTCCCAGTCTATGTCCTGGAGAGCAGCCCTCATCCTTGTAAAATTTCCTCTCTTAAATTTAAGTGTTTTTATCTTTCCCGTATGTGTTTGTTGCTTGCAGCTTACATTAAATGAAATCATGTTATTGTCACTGCTACTCAGATGTTCTTTTATATGAATATTGGTAATACGCTCTACATGGTTTGAGATTACCAGGTCCAGTCATTCCTAGTTGGGAGCTCGATAAACCGAACCATAAAATTGTCCTGTAATAGGTTTATAAAATTTTGCCCTTTAACTGTCCCAGCAGTGCCATTACTCCAGTTAAGTTCTGCAGGCAGGGCGGGGATGCATGTTATTTAACCAATCTCGGTCCAGTCATTTCACTTAAATGGTCAGATGGCTTACTCCTAATGGCAGGAGGGCATATTAAAATGATCACTGTGTCCCTCAAACCAAACACAACAACCATGCAGCCAGCACTCGGTTTCCTCTCACACCAATCAGCTGTGACAGGAAACGAGTGTTTCCCCAGAAATCATAGGAACTTTTTTTGTTTCTTTTTTTGTTTTAGCACAGCACAGAGTCACCAGAGCAGCCTGCCAGTGTCCCTGATCACTAGCCACTCTGGTACATTGTAGCTATGGTGACACTATACTGTAATGGGTAGTGATTAAGGACACTGGCTGGCTGTTTTGATGATACTGTATGCCAGTGCAGCCAACCAATCACTAGCCACACCAGGGCTGTGTCACCATACCAGCCAGCCACAGTGTCCCTGATCACGACTTCACCAGTCACACCATCACCCGACCAGCGCAGCCAGCAACAGTGTTCCTGATCACTGTCAAACCAGACCTAATCACTGCCATACCTGTCTAGTGTCACAAGACCAGTGTGAGCCAGCAATAGTGTTCCTAATTGCCACCATACCAGCAACAGTATCCTTGATCGTGCCACACCAGTCCCAGAGTCATCACAGCCAGTGCAGCCCACACCAGTGTTCCAGATTGCCAGCCAAATCAGTACAAGTGTTGCCAGACGAGTGCAGCCATCAGCAGTGTTACTGATCATCGCCACACCAGACTCAGTGTCACCAGACCAGCCAGCAACATGTTCCTGATAACTAGCCACAACAGTGCCACCAAAGCCAGTGCAGCCATTAACAGTGCTCCTGATTGGTACTACATCAGTGCATTATCATTAGAGCAAATGCAGCCAGCAACAGGGTTCCGATTCACAACCCCACCAATGCAGTGATGCCGCTGCCTGCCGCCTGTACGGACTCTGGCCTGTGTATTGACCATGTTTAAGCCTGCTGCCTGGACCAATCCTTTGCATGTTTATTTACCATGTCTTTGCCTGGTACCTAAACTTAACCATCTGTGTGTAAAAATAAACATTTTTATTATTTTCTTTCTGCTTTTTCCAAAAAATTGAAGTAAAAAAATTAAACCTTTAACCACTTCCATACCAGGCCTATTCTGGAACTTCGCTGCTATATGTAAAAATCATAATTGTTTTGCTAAAAAATTACTCAGAACCCCCAAACATTATATATATATTTTTAGCAGACACCCTAGGGAACATGTCACGCTTTGAAATTGCACACTCGTGGAATGGCGCCAAACTTCGGTACTTAAAAATCCCCATAGGCAATAACATTTTTTACAGGGTACATGTTTAGAGTTACAGATGAGGTCTAGTGCTAGAATTATTGCTCTCGCTCTAACATTCATGGTGATACCTCACATGTGTGGTTTGAACGTTGTTTACATATGCGGACACGACTTACGTATGCATTCGCTTCTGCATGCGAGCTCACAGGGACGGGGAGTTTTAATTTTCTTTCTATTGTTTATTTTATGGGTTTTTTTTACACTTTCCCTATAAAAAAAATCTTGATCACTTTTATTCCTATTACAAGGAATATAAACATCCCACATCCATTGTAATAGGAATACTGCATTACGGGTACTCTTTATGGAGAGATGTGGGGTCTATAAGACCCCACACCTCTTCTCCAAGCTGGAAAGCATCAGATCAAAAAAAAAAAATGAACGATCTGCTGCTTTCTAGCCGGAAACATGTCTTGTTTACATTTGCCAGCCCGGACGTGACGTCATGACATTATGCTCGGGCCTCCGAGAGCCATAGAGATGACCGGGGATGATCTTCTCCTTGGATCTCTATGGTACTTCCTTCTGGCTGCGGTGGTTCAGTTTTCTGGCTCACCAATCGCTCAGGTGAGTCGGTAGAGGCACTGGAGGGTGGCGGGAGGGGGGAACGTCCCTTCTCGCTGTCTGTAAGAATGATCAAGTGGCTGGACAGCTGCTATGATCCATCTTACGGTGAAGGGAATCGCCGGCTGAAAAGAACAATATCTCATTGATGCATGCAGCTGCTTACTCTCCAAAATGTGGTGATTTTGGATATTATGGTGGATTTCACGTTTTATCTGTACTGGCGCTTCAGAGCCTTCCAAAGTGTGATAGGTAGTATGGAAATTAGGTGCACAATTTATGCCCATTGAAAGCCTGAGGGTGCTCCTTAGATTTTGGGTCCCTCTATGTGGCTAAGTTGCAAAAAAGTCTCATATGTGGTATCCCCATACTCAGGAGGACTAGCAGAATGTGCTTTGGGGGTGTAATTCTAAGTATGCCCATATTGCGTGTTAGGAATATCACATTAATTGATAACCTTCATTTTCTTTCTTCATTTTCCAAAAATACGTGGCAAGAAATAAAATCTTCAAAAGGTTTGCTGTGCCACTTAAAAATACTTTGGGTTTTTGCTTTCCAAAATGTGGTAATCGGTGTTTCTACTGTCCTGGTGCTCCAGTACCTCAAGAAGTGTGATAGGTAGTCAGTAAATCTGATTATTATCAGAGCATTATTTACGCCCCTTGAAAGCCTGAAGGTGCTCTTTGGATTTTGGGCCACTGTATGCGTCTAGGCAGTGAAAACATTTCACGTATGTGGTATCTCCATACTCGGGGATGTAATGTAGCAGAATATAGTTTGGCCTAAATTTATTAAGAACAATTCATTATTTACAAAGTTTTATAGCAGAAACTAAGGGAAATGTTTTTTTTTTTCAAAATGTTCAGCCTTTTTACCTTCGTGTTGAAAAAGAAGCCCAGTGGTGATTAAATCCCACCAAAAGAAAGCCATATTTTCTCAAAAAGTTGATATCATTAATTATTATTAATTAATATAGGTGCAGAGTTGCATGAACAAGTAATTGTTAATCATTTTGCATTTTTAATATTTCACCTTAAACATTATTAAACTAAATGCTCCCTACCAACTGATTTCTTTTGCTTTTATATGTGCTTAAGGCAGGGCAAAAGGGACAGCTGCCCTGGGCCCTGTCATTTTTGTGGGGCCCAAAGCAGCTGCCTCATATTTCCTAACAATCCTGGTTTAAATTCCCTGGTCCCTTGAAATTTTAGTCCTGTGCTGTGTACTGATATCTAAGTGTGAAGTTCTGCTACTAATGCTGCCCAGCTCTGCCCTATTGTTGTGTACAGGTGGCTCTCCTTCAGACCCCGTGTTTACATGTAAATAACCGGCATTGATATGTAAATAGAGGCGGCAAGCATATGTATATTATACCCTGCTGAGGTCATATCCACCATCACCTATACTGAATGCTGCCCACTGGGGATACAAAGGGGCATGCTTGAAAGTCCTGCCTGCAGCTGTGGTCATTAAGCTTAACATCAGCCTGTTCTGCAAAGGTAAGCAAATTGGTTGGGGGGGGGGGGGGGGGGTAGTGTG
This sequence comes from Glandirana rugosa, assembly GCA_018402905.1. Classification (NCBI taxonomy): domain Eukaryota; kingdom Metazoa; phylum Chordata; class Amphibia; order Anura; family Ranidae; genus Glandirana; species Glandirana rugosa. The sequence continues at coordinate 1,298,342 of BLSH010278153.1, read as the reverse complement.
GGGTGTGCAGAGGTAGGCAGAGAAGGAATTACAATTGGGGGTGCACAGGTGAGCAATGTGGGGATGTATAGCGGTAAGGAAGGTGGGTGCAAAGATGAGCAGAGGAGGCAGGTAGAGTTAAAAGAGGTGAGGGTTGGAGTGGAGAGGATTGGGGAGGTTTGTGGGTGCAGATGCAGAGGTTAGAAGGGGGTTTTTGGATGCAAAGGTGCACTGACAGGATGGATAAAGATGTAGGCCGCATGTAAGGCAGCCCATTCATTTCAGTGGGCTGCTCTATGCACTAGAAATGCGGAAGAAAGTCCCTAACCCTTTTTCAAAATCACAAGGTGCCACAGCACATGTCAGCAGGTGCGTGAGGGTGTCATTAACAATTGATGGCACTGCTGTGTATCTGCTAAAGGGCAGCGCTTTTCTGTGTTGTCAGGAAAGTGGCTTTGCTTTCCCCAGGACATGGGGTGCAGGCAATGAGGACATGATGTGCTGCAACCTCTAGCAACCAATCAATGAGCAGTACTGATGTACAGTAACCTCTAGCAACCAACCAGTGAGCAGTACTGATGTACAGTAATCTCTAGCAACCAATCAACAAGCAGAAATCATGTGCTATAACCTCTAGCAAATAATCAGTGAGCCTTAATGTGTGCTGTAAGCTATAGCAACCAGTCAGTAAGCAGTAATGATATGCTGTAACCTCTGGCAACCAATCACAATCAATGCCTGATCTGATTCAGTAAACTGATTTTGAGTCTAGCTGCTATTCATTGCATGTCCAAAGCAGTAAAAAAAAATTCTCCTGCGCTGTGTGGTGGACCTGGGTATGGAGTTGTGTTTTTATTTAACTGTTTTGAGAGGGTAATGACTGACTCGCTGCTTCCCATAGACTGGAGGGTCCAAAATACTGGAACATAAAAATACACAAGGGGCGCATGGCCTAGTGCACTATCCTCAATAAAATGTATTATTAAACATGGATAAGTAATATACTCGCAAACATAGGCTTGAATACAGGCATATCATAAGACCACCATCAATGTCTGTCTCGTGTGCTTTCCCCATGCAAAGGGGCTGTCTCGAGCTGGCAATGGCTAACACGTTTCGAGGAATATGATGGCTCTGAGGAAGAGGTACTCCACGAAACGCGTTAGCCATTGCCAGCTTGAGACAGCCCCTTTGCATGGGGAAAGTACACGAGACAGACATTGATGGTGGTCCTATGATATGCCTGTATTCAAGCCTATATTTGTGAGTATATTACTTATCCATGTTTAATAATACATTTTATTGAGGATAATGCACTAGGCCACGCGCCCCTTATGTATTTATTGTATGTCTCAGAGCAGGTGGAGAGCGAAATTGCATGGGGGGGGGGCCCAAGAAAATGTTTATTCCAGGGTCCAATCAATATTAAAGACGGCCCTGACGTGCTTTCATATGTTCCCCAGGGCAATGTCTAGTCCCTTATGTGGCACAGTGGTGTAGTGGTTAGCACATTCACCTACCAGAAAAAGGGTCGCTGGTTTGAATCCCATGACACTACCTGCCTGGAGTTTGCATGTTCCCCCTGTGCCTGCATGGGTTTCCTCTGGGTAATCCGGTTTCCTCCCACACTCCAAAGACATGCTGGTAAGTTAATTGGATCCTCTCTAAATTGGCCCTAGTATGCGTATGTATGAATGTGAGTTAGATTGTAAGCTCTTTGAGGGCAGGGACTGATGTGCATGTACAATGTATATGTAAATCGCTGAATAAATTGATGGCGCTATATAAGAAATAATAATAATAATAATGCTAAGTGTTTGAAAATCCTTTGCCTTATAAGCCTAGAAAATGGCCATTCTTAGTTTTTAACATTTGGCTCCCATTGACTTTGACAGGGTTTGGATTGGGAACCCAGACTTCAGTAAAGTTAGCTAGACCCACCTCGAACCAAACCCAGCTATGTTCAACTCATCCTTAATCCGAACAACCACCATGCCACAAGTCTTTATAAAAGGTCAAAGCAATGGCAGCTTATATATGTTTTTTTTAATGACAGGCCTCCTTTATTGTTTATTTATGCTTACTGAATAAAGTCTAAAGCTGAAATCTCAAATATGGTAATTAAAACTGTGTGAGACAACGATAGTCAAACACAGCCGTTAAATGTGAGATAGCCGAACATTTCTCAAAAACTGTGATTCATAGGATGTAATGATTCACAACACTTCTCTTTTCAAAAAAAGAGAATCACTTTAGGCGGAAATGGAATTAAAAAAATACAAACTATTTCTGCACCCAGTTAAGATGGTATCGCTGATTAGCTGGTTTTAGCAAAATAAAGCAGCAGTTTTGAGCAAAACGCTTCCTCTAAGGATTAGTTTCAGTGTTGTTTCAACATTGCTTATCAAAACAATAGAAGACTATATACAGAGAGAACATGAAAGTCTGGAACAACTGCATTCTTAATGCAATAATAATAAACATTGCCTAGCTGTATCTGACAAACCAGAATACTCTTTGAAATTATGAATTATTGCATGAAAAAGTGTGTGAGGCACTGAAAGTAAAATACAGAGGGTAACAGGTAGAAAGATCATTCGCATTTCCACGTCACATGAGCGCACGTCTTCCATGCTTTTTTTGTGCATTTTCGTGCCATTTGAATGGGCTGCTCTACGTGCGACAAACACATCAAAGATTACCAAATAGACCCTCTAAACACAGCTACACCCTTCCCAGCAAACTATGCAATGTAACACACCTGGAATGTAAATGGCAGAGATTGCCGGAACGTGACGTTCTGCCCAGCACAGTACCATAGCTGCCTCCGCCGTAGCTGCTGGACTCCTTGTGCCGCCCTGATGGTTCACATACACCACTGCTGTAGCATCGTCCGACTGAATTCGAATCAGACGACCCTGCAATCTCATCCAGAGAAAAAAGCACAATCTGATTGCTCTCAGCTCCAGTACATTGATGGGGAGGCGAGCCTCTTGTGCCGACCAACGGCCCTGGGCAGACAGCTGTCCCAGGACCCCGCCCCAGTCCAAAGGACTATAATCCTTGGTAATGATCACCCACTGAAGGGGCAGGAACAACTTCCCCTGAATTAACGCTGAGTCCCGGAACCATAGGTCAGAGATGCCCTGGTCTGGGAGCTCAGACAAATCAGAAGGTCCAAGGACCGAGGGGATCTGTCCTACCGAGCCAAAATTGCTTGTTGAAGGAGACGAGTGTGAAAGTCGAGACCATGAGCCCCAGCCCCCCACGTAAGGAAGACCGTTGGTGCGACAGGAAAATTTTCACTGCCGACTGCAGTGACCGCAACTTGGCTGGAGGAAGGAAAAACCTTTTGCCTGCTCTGAGTCCAGGAGAGACACCGTCGACTTCTGCAGGTTGAGCAACCAGCCGAAGTCCTGCAGCGAGGTCATTGTGATCCTCACCTTCTCTTCCCGAGCCGAGGCGGATTCCGCTCGCAGGAGCTGGTCGTCCAGGTAGGCTACTACCGCAATTCCTCTCTGTCGCAGTAACGCCATACCGGAGCCACCAGTTTTGTGAAAAAACTCGAGGTCTGAGACTAGACCGATATGGAGTGCCACGAATTGAGAATGGAGGTCTCCCACTGCAAAGCGAAAGAAACGCTAAAGCCGTGGACAAATATGTACATGGAGGTACACATCCCTGATGTCTAGAGACACCAGAAATCCCCCCTGATGGAGGGCGGCTACAACCGAGTGGATAGATTCCATCTGGAATTTCCACTCCCTAACATACCGGTTCAGGGCCTTCAGGTCCAGTACTGGCCGGACCCCCCCCCTTTTTTTGGGTACCACGAACAGATGTGAGTAAGAAACCTCGAAGCCTCTCGCTGGAGGCACTGGCACGATCACCCCTTGGTTCGAGTGCATGTACAGCCCCAAAGAGGGCCTCCCGGCGTGCCTGCGGGTACCCTAAGTCGAAGGGAAGAACCTGACTGGTGGCAGAGTGTTGAACTCAGAAACGTCCCCATCCGAAGCCCGGGCGGAGGCAACCCATCAGGCTGAGGAGGTTTGTCCTCCTCCTTGTTGGTTTTGCGCTGCCACTGCCAGCACCCAGCCCCTGCAGCGACCTTACCGGAGCGGGTCCCTTTACCCGCTATGCCCGAGGCGCGAAAAAAACACTTCTGACCCGAGGTAGGGGGCCCCTGTCTACGGCGAAAACTCACGGCTCTGGGAGGAAGGCACTTACCTCCAGTGAAATCTTTAATGATCTCACTCAGCCGTGGACCGAATAGACATCCACCCTGAAAGGGAAGGTCTGCGAGACCTTTTCTGGAAGCATGGTCACCGGACCAAAAACGCAACCAGAGTACCCGTCTGAGGATACAGCAACACCGCTACCCTGGATCACATAGGCAGTAAATCAACGGCCGCATCACCAAGGTACTTGAGACCTCGGATAAAAAAGTCAGCCCTCTGCGGCGTATTCAGCAGGCAGCCGCAGTCCAGAAGATTCTGGAGATCCGTCATAAGCTCAGACAGATATTGCACCGCCATGGCGAACGTCAGGGCTGGCCGCAGAGCAGAGCCTGTCACCAGGAAGAGCAACCTTAACAGCGCCTCTGTCTTTGGCAGCGGGGCCCTTGAATGCAGGAACCCCTTCCAGAGAACTGGTCGTTGTCTTATTAAAGCGATCATAGGCGGGACACCAAGGCGACTCCCATTTCTTTTTCTTTTTTTAAAAAAAAGCTTTCCTCAAGGGATAGCGAGCAGCGAACCGTCAAGTCCCTTGGAGTGTGGGAGGAAACCGGAACACCAGGAGGAAACCCACGCATGCACAGGGAGGACATGCAAACCTCAGGCAGGTCATGCTTAGGATCTGATCCAGCAAGTATTATGCTGCCCGGCACAAGTTCCACTGCGCTAAAAGGAATGCTGCGGAGGCTGCCATTTACAACAAACAAGGCGATCAGGAAAAAGATCATATGGGTAAGCCTTGGGCGCCCTAGGGGGCCTGGAGGACCACACCACATGTGCAGAAATCAGCGATTTGCCATCCTGGCTCAATCGCATCGCAGTGCGATACCAATTATAATCGCAGCTGCCGTCCCCTGATCCTCTTCTCCGTCCGAGGGACCTGCCGGATCAAAAAACCCTCCCTTGAAAAGCAAGGAGGAGGGGTACGCTTCTTGGGGGGCCTGTTGGTGACATCCGCCCTGGGGAAAAATCACTAAAGAACGCCACAGCTGGTCCAGAAAAGCCCCTAGCATGTTCAGCTCCCTTAGGAACACATAGATGCATAGAAAAAGGTTTAAGGCACCGCCACACAGCCGCACACCACCACCCCACAGTGCACCAGGGGACCCAGGAGGACTGCAACCGCCGCCACCAGCACCCACAGGAGAGCCCAGCTATACTTGCTGTTTGCCGCCATAATTGCGGGGGGAGGGGGGTGTGCAGGGGGTGAACAGGGCTCCACGCGCCCCTACCGGCGGCTACCCAGCAAAACATTTTTTTTTTTTTTTTAGGGTCGTCGGTCCCCCTTTCCGCCCCTAAAACGGGGGGGGGGGGGAAGGAGCTCTCACTCACCACTCCAGACGACGCCATGGGTAGCCACCCAGTCGCAGACCTTCCGCCCCTGCTTGGGCGGTATGCTGCAGGCCAGAAGTCGCCCTTCCCGAATCGCATTCGGGGCTGGGCATAAAGGGGGGATCACCCCAGGCCGCCCGCACGGAATGGGCACGATGCGGCGGGTCCACATACGGTGGGACTGGCTCGCATCGGTCGGCCAGGTCCTGGAAAGTACAGAGCCCATGGACTCTCTATGCCCAGACCGGCTTCTTGATAGCAGATCAATTGTTCCAAAGTGAAAGTAAAAAGCTGTAGACACGTTTTTTTGCATGAGCAGGGATTCCAATATGGCCGCCGTTGAACACTAGAGGCCGAAAAACACCTGCAGGGAACGTGCATAGAAGACAAATAAAAATAGAAGTAAAAGAAAATTGAATAAAAAACGGTCACAAACAGGACCGCAATTCCCCTGAAGGGAAGCCAGGTCAACTCCTTGCAAACTAGGCATTTAGACTGAAGAGCCATGCTATGAGGGGGTTTTATGTGGGAAGAGAGGACGGCCCCTATGGGAGGGGCCAGCTGTTTCTTTTCCCTGCCTAGTTAACTCCTAGTGAGACCAGCATAAAACCCCACACGTAATGGAGAGCTGCGTCTGTCAGTGAACGATAGGAGAAAGAAAGATTTCTCCTCATTTACTGTCCTGCTGACAACAGTTTTACCAAACAGGAGGTGATTAAACCTCCAAAAGCAACAGGCACAGAAATATTTATTTTTTAATGCTATGTCTCTATTGTGGATGTTCCCTCAATTTAGCTTTCAGGTAAAACCGTTATCAAGCAGACAGTAAAACCTGCCTGATAACAGAGCTCCAAACAGCAGTAATAACTGGACAGAAGTTCTAATCCTTCCCCACCCTATCCAAAATTAAAATCCACATTAGATTTTTGCCAAACCCCCATTTTTCCTCCTACAATTTACTCTGCTTCTAAACTCTTGTCCCGACCTACACTCCTAGCACACAACATTACTCCTCCCTGCGCTAACAGTGCAGGAGAAACAAGAACAGCCAATAATGGTTAGGCAATCCATAGATGATTTGATTTTCTTGAACTCGTGGTCGCAGGAAAGTAATTGCTTGATTCCCACATCAACATAGTCAATGTTAATGGGGGAATGCCTCCTACAGCTTTATTGCGTTCTGCCGGGGAGTGGGGCGCGAGGAGCCTTTCCGGGCGGCAGAACACAATGATTACTGCTAGCGGCTATAGCCACAGGCAGCAATTGCATGCCAAAAATCTGACAGGCTGGTTGTACATACATGGATCGAATCTCGGTCGGTCCCTGCTGAACTGGCCGAGATTTGATTCATGTACGGCCAGTTTTAGTCCCAAAGCTGTAGAGGGGATAACCAAAATAAGGGATACATAGTAGGCAGTACTACCCCTTATGTTGCAGGACAGGGCAGAGATTGCAAGCTGACGGCCCTGCACAGTGGCAATGTACAGCATCTCCCCATTCTAACATTCTTTTCAACACTACGTGAATAACAGAAGAACGACCAATCAAATAGGGCTGGTGAGGACACTGACATCTGCAGTTTAAATGTACTTTACATATTTAAACAGCAAAGATATTATGAAAATACTACTGTCTGCTGACCTTAAAAATGACTCAGTAACAAAGATATCTTTGTCTATGATAACTACATTAGGGCATAACTCTTCTCTTCCAGAAAATAAGAAAATTACACACATAATTTTTGTTAAGATGTTGCTCCTGAAAATCTTACAGCAGATTTAGACCCAATAGTTTTGAGCCGAGGACGGTTAAAAGTATGGAAACTGAAACTAATCTGCTAAACAGATGCAGGTTTCTAATTCTACCTTCAACACACTTTGCCTGTGCAGAAAACCTCCCCATATAAATGGGCAAATCTCCGGGCAAACACTGAACACGGGCAGAGTCAACTACAGACTGGAGTGTTCGAGACTAGAATGTCAACAGATCTCTATTTGTTAGGTCTCATGCACACGGGCAGGAAAAAACAGCACATTTTAGGCCTCATACACACGGGCGTATTGAAAAACCGAGCTGTAATGGCAGGACCGACGCCAGGTAAAAAAACGGCGTTAAAACTGTGATTTCATCAGCGTTTTGCATTGGCGTTAATGAGTGTCAGCGCTACGTCGCATTTTGTTTGAAAAGACATCCCTCTGCTATTTTTGGACCTGAAAACGTTAGCGCTTAAAATGCTGGTTAACGTTGCTATGGCGCTAATGAACATTAGTGAGCGTTGGTGAGTGTTTTGCCGGTTCAGCGTCAACAACACTCTAGCGCTGCAGCTGCAGAATGCACTGGTCGTGGGTTCTGCTTACAGCTTACAAACACCAACACCAATTACAGCTCAGAAACGTCAGTGTGTGTATGGGGCCATTGAATAACACGGAGATGCGTTTTTAAGCTGCAAAAAACGCTGATAAACACGGCTGTAAAAACGTCCGTGTTTATGGAGCCTAAAGGTATTTTTCTTTTTTTTTTTTTATGTACCGGAATGCAGCTCCATTTCAGCCAATGTGTCCTTGCGTAATTGTGGTGTTTTCATTCGTATTTTAGAGCAGAATTCAGGGGCATAAAAAAATGCCCAGTACCGGTATTTGGAGAGAAGCTTACTGGCATAATTGAACCAAAATTATGCATAGAAACGCGTATGTGTATAAATTCAGTCCAGTGGCTAGAATGAATGAATATTCTAGCCAGAAGAATGAACTTACGCACATGCGTTTCTAAATGCCTTACGCATGTGTGTAATTACCAGCCATCATTATGCTTGTTTTTTCTGCCAGCTACTGGCAGAAAGGTCAAGTATAGATAGAAGTATTTTAATATGCCTCTGTGCATGAAACCTTAGGGGTAAACACCTTTTCCTCATCTTACCCTAATTATTACCCTTTATTTTTCCTTTGTTTAAATTGTATGTTAAAAAAAGAAAATTGTCATGAGAGAAACTAGTAGCCCGCCATTGCTGAGATCTTCTACAACAAAAAAGCTAGCTGTCTGCCATGCCCACGCTAGTAATTTAAAGCATTACTGGTAAACACAAATGTAGCTTCAACATACTGAAGTTTGTTTTAGTGGTAATTAATAAAGCTGAACTTTAGCAAACAGCTAAATACATATTTGAATTGCATATACATGGCTCTTAACTATCCCTGATTTCGAGGGACTGTCCCTTATTTGGAAAAAAGTCCCTCTGTGCCTCTTTACTCCTCATTTGTCCCTCATTTTGGTTGGATCTATATAGTTGTATATAAAATGCACTATTTATCTATCAAAAAGTTTTTCCCAGTGCTGAAACTTTTATCCAATTCCTGAATTGCTACATTGGTAAATTCCAAAAGCCAATATAAAGTAATAGTAGTGGTAAAAAAGCACTCATGCTCATTTATTTTGTACGATAAGATTAAAATGGGCGTGGCAGGGGGTGTGTACTAAGCCTACATACTTTTGCTAATAGGTGTCCCTCATTCCAATCTCAGAAAGTTGGGAGGTATGCATATACTATATGTGAAATGTCTTGACTGCCAAAAGGATTTGTTTTGCTTTTCAATACGTGCTATTGTGTCAAACCCCTGTTTGAAAGCAGACAGGACCTGGCCTCTCTGCCACATCCCTGAAGATGACACTACAACTGCATGTTACAATCTGTTATAAAATCCACACAAGCCTATGACTGGACATTTGAGAAGCCATATCAGCACACTGATGAGTCATCACTCCCATGAAGCTTCCAGTGTTAAAAAGACAGCATTGTGCAATGCAACAGAGACTTGTCTGATTTACAGAGCTGCACTTTTCTCTCCAAGTTTTAATGTTGCTCTGCAGAGGATTACAGGAGGCTGCTATTGAAAAAGATGTATGCACATTTTCCAGCTGTCTATACAGAAATACATTACATTTATTTTATTTTAAATAAGATAGGATTGTATTTTTTATTCTACCTTGGAAAAAAGAAAAATATTGTTTGCCATCCTTTGTGAGCAGCAGATTAGTTGAATGTAGGATTTTATGGTGTTAATTTCATATAAAAGATAAACTCGGTTAAACATAAAACCAATGTGTGGAATACAAGACAGGCACATAAATGTTTCAGAGTTTTACCCAAGGGGAGAGAGATCAAGAGGCTGTCTTCGGCTGAAGCATCATGTTCAGGCCCTACAGGCCCTGGAGGAAAAGGTTCTTTCACTTGGGACATCTGCCAGGTCTCTCCACAAGAAATACAAATTTAACCAAAGACGAATCTCCAGCAGGCACTGCATGAGAAAACAAGAAACATATGACTGTACATAGACATCCTCAGACTTCCTATGCAAGGAACAAAAGCACCAGTGAAATATCATGCTATGAACTTGCAAGCATTTATACTGCTACTACTGAAACTACAGAAAAGATAGAATGTGCTTTCAGATCTCAAAATGAGTAACACTTTATGTGATAATCATAATGAAAGAATTGTTAAGATGCAGTTTAAATTCATATTCTTTTCTTGCTGCGTATACTTGAATTAACAAGCATGAAAGTACATTTGCCATGCGTACAAGCTAGGGTTGCCACCTTTTCTTCAAGCCAAACCCGAACACTTTTCGGCACACAGCAAAATTTTGGCCTTTGGGTTACCCTAGGAGAGTAGTAATAAGGTGCGCATAACGCGCTGCGGTGAAGAGTGGCTGTGGCCAAATTGTGTTAACAGTGGGGAGGGGGGACTTAAAGGGTCAGGGTTAAATAAAACAAAAGCATTTGTGTGCCCATAAAATAGGATTAGATTAATAAAAGAAATGTCACAGTTAAAATACAAACCTAGCCTACCTTGTGGACACTGCCAGTTAGTAGAGCAGTGGACGGTGTCAGTAGAGCAGTGGAAAGTGTCAGTAGGACAATAAATGGCATCAGGACTGTGGACGGTGTCAGTAGAACAGTGGATGGTGTCAGTAGAGCAGTGGATGGTGTCAGTAGAAGAGTGGACGGTGTCAGTAGGGCAGAGGATGGTGTCAGTAGAGCAGTGGATGGTGTCAGTAGGGCAGAGGACGGTGTCAGTAGAGCAGTGGATGGTGTCAGTAGGGCAGTGGATGGTGTCAGTAGGGCAGTGGATGGTGTCAGAAGGGCAGTGGATGGTGTCAGTAGGGCAGAGGATGGTGTCAGTAGGGCAGTGGACGGTGTCAGTAGGGCAGAGGATGGTGTCAGAAGGGCAGTGGACGGTGTCAGTAGGGCAGAGGATGGTGTCAGTAGAGCAGTGGATGGTGTCAGTAGAGCAGAGGACGGTGTCAGTAGAGCAGTGGATGGTGTCAGTAGGGCAGTGGATGGTGTCAGTAGGGCAGAGGATGGTGTCAGTAGGGCAGTGGATGGTGTCAGTAGAGCAGTGGATGGTGTCAGTAGAGCAGAGGACGGTGTCAGTAGGGCAGTGGACGGTGTCAGTAGGGCGGTGGACGGTGTCAGTAGGGCAGTGGATGGTGTCAGTAGGGCGGTGGACGGTGTCAGTAGGACAGTGAACCTTCATCCAAAAACCTAAATCAGCTCTACAGAACCCAACCCCATACAAACTGTTCACAAAGCAGCACTGTTTGTGAACACAACCCTTTTAAGCACCTTTTAATTACCAAAAAAATTAGAGCAATCCACATGCACCCCACAAATAGAGAAAATATAAGACAAAGGCTACTGAGTGAGCACAGGACAATATAGTAAATATGCCAGGCTGCGATCTTCAGTCAGCAGCCATGTCCCTGGAAAGACCAGCATGATAAGTCTGGCACTGGAGAGTTTGTGGATTGTGAACTGCAGGAAAATAAAGCAATGAGGAGAGAAGGAAGGACCCTCGGCTCTGCACTCACCCAGCGGTCCGTGTCCCCTTAGTTAGCACGGCAGGCTCTGTGTCTATGGCGCCCGCACTCCGGACAGGTCCCATGCTTGGCTTGCAGAGGGGAAGACAGAGCCCAGGGCTGAGTGTCTGCACTGAGTAGACGCTGGTGCGCTTCTCCCCCCCTCACAGCACACAGCCGCCCTGCAAAGTGTAACACAGCGCCGGAGACTGGGCAGAACGCCGAATGGTGCGGGCAGGGGAGGGAGACACCTACACGGGGAACCCCAATATGAGACTCCTCAGCCAGGTCTGAACATTGTGTCCGGGGTTCAGGCGTACTGAATCCCGTACACAGGATTCAAAACCCGTACTGTCCGGGTGAATCCCGGGCAGGTGGCAACCCTAGTACAAGCATAAACATTTTACAAGTATTTACGGTGCATTTAAAATGTATGAGATTAGAATGGGAAAAGAAGTATACAAAGTATGTACATGACATGTTTGCACTGTAACTTAAAAGGAAATACTAATTTCATATAGACCTAGCTTTTGTATAAATATTCAAGACTGGCATGGACATTTTAATATCAGGAGTGGAGATTCAGTACCGATTGATTTTTTACTATAGCGGTACTTTTTCAGTACTGATTCACCACCTCAGCCTAAGCCAGGGTGGATTTGATTCAAATCAAGTCAATTTAAATCGATTTGATTCAAATCAATTTGATTTAAATCACGAATTAAATCATGATTTAAATCACTAGTAAAAAGGCTTGATTTAAATCAACTCGATTTAAATCATAATTTTTAAAAAGCAATCGTCATCTCTGACCCACAATGGCTCCTCCTCTGACTCGCTGTTGACTCACCGACAGTCCCATTCACTTTAATGGGACGGCTGGTGAGGCGGCAGTGACACAGCAAGGTAAGGAACGTGGCACCAGCAGGTGAGTGGATGCCCACTAACAGGCACTGCCATGATGGATCTGAAATGACAGGTGCTCTTTAAATGTAAGGACTTATTCTTGCTGGTAGATAGAATCTTTAAAGTAAACCCTCACATATACACAGTGAAGTGAACAGCCTCAGTTGATAGACAGAGATGAAACAGGTCTCCCTACATAAGTTGTACATGTATAGTATATCTGCTGTCTTCAGCTTTATATACTGTTTAGAAAGTGCACGTTGTTAGAATTTTCAGTTCCTCATTCTGCACTGTGAGAGAAGTCTTGGTTTGCACTGTGAGACAGCTGGTTGGAGGAAAGGCACACACCACCCTCCAGATAGGCAAAGACTTTCAGAGCTGTTCTGTGAGTAAAGCAGCCTTCTGCTAATCTATTTATAGCACCCTCCCTGACACAAAATTCAGCCTAGTTTTATCTCCTGTGTTGGCGAACTTGTCAGAATTTGTTATACTGATAACAGAAGAACAGGATAAAGCCACAGGACGTAGGGCTTTGAAGAGAGATAAGAAAACACTGCAGATATACTATATGTGCCCAGCTCAAATTTCATGAATAGGGTTTACATTCACTTTAATATTTGCAAACACAATGAAGGTTTCCTACCGTATTTAGAATAATAAGTTATTAGGTTAGTAAAACAGCGATATCAGAACCAATTCAATCATACAGTTTGTAATGTACATAGATGTGCAAATCAACGGGATAGAGGAATATTCCTGAACTTTGTTTTATCTCATGGTTACTGTGAAATTGTGTGAATGCATCAATGCAGTGCATAGAGTTTACCAAAAATGTAAATATTGCAGAATATACAGCCTCATGCTACATAAACCAAATTCAATTTCATGCTGAATAAACTAAATTATAAATGTATCCTAAATAGAAAACTATCTTTAGATAGATTTTTATTCCAAAAGCATTTTATAAATAAATTTATAAATAAATTTGATAAAAATCAAAAAAAATGATTCAAATCAAAAAATCTGAATTAAATCAATAAAATCTGATTTGTTTGACTTTTTTAAAAAACTCATTGAAGTTTAACCACCCTGGCCTAAGCACTTGTGGATTCTGCTGGTTCTGTTCCTCACAGCATTGCCTGTAAACTAAAGAAGTATGTCCACAAGGACGTATGCGCACACATAGCCACACAACTGACAAGCTTTAAAATTGAAAAACACGCAAAATTATCTTCAGCCATCAATAGACAGCTATTACAGCATTGCTAAGGCTTTTCTGGTCATGCACCCATAGAAGTTGGGTATAGACAGATCAAAATTCATCCAATCAGTGGCTGCAGCCAATCGATGTCAGAATACAATGACCTGGTGAGGGGAATCCTCCATCCGACTTGTCTGTGTGGATGGAGGAATGCAATTTTTTTTTTCTGTTTCAGCTCGCTGCCTGAATGAAAAAAAAAGAAAAATAACTGTGCTTAGCTCAAGGTTATGCAAATATAGATTTTTTTTGTTAAGGCTTTTCTGGTCATAATCAAATAGATTTCTTCCATTTGGCCTGCAGGCTGAACAGAAAAAAATCTGACATCCATTATGCATTGTCAGGAATAGACAAATCTTCTGCTGTGGCTATTGTATTTGACATCCGGACCCACCAGCTGTCAAAATAACCAAACAGTGCTTACAACTGATTGGTTGCAAGCTCTGTTTTTTCTGCCTTGCTCCTACCATTCCTGACTGCCTTGCTCCTTCCATTTTTGACTGCCTTGCTCCTTCGAGTGCTGACAGGAGCACCCTCAGATCAAATTTTGGGCCAGTTCATCATGTACAGGACGGAATTTGCTCAGTGTATAACCAGCTTAAGAGCTGAATAGTTTATTTACTCTGTAGGGTATAGGGAGTATGTCCCCAACACACTGAGGATCACCAGAACAGGTCCAAAGCTTTATTCAGCAATCACATCATAGTTACAAAAATGAAATTTTGGAGACTCACAGGACCCCTTCATCAGGCATGTGATGTCACATGCCTGATGAAGGATTCCTGCGAGGCTCCACAATGTCTTTTTTTGTAACTATGATGTGATTGCTGAATAAAGCTTTGGCCTGCTCTGGAGATCTTTAGAGTGCTGGTGACATACTTCTCGCTTTGAATATCTGTTTCCAGCCGGTGGTAGCTGCAGCATGACTTACATTGACAGCCACTTTCGGCAACGGGTACGTTGGAAATGTTGTGCCTGTAAGGGATAGGGGAGCACAGAAAGTACAGTCAGCTAAGCCAGTATATTTGTGCAAATAATATCCAAGGCTTATGGCTCATTCACACTATGTTCCTTGAGCTGAACCAATATAAATGGATCCGTGGGGTTGTGCACTGTGTAAAAATACAACATGTAAGCATTTTTACTCATTGTGCCACATATAACCACATGTCACTGCACTGTGTAGGATTGAATGCTGTTTTGTGACATTTCAATAAAGTTAAAAAGAAAGAAAAAAGTGTGTAACTAAGCACCAATCTTTGCTAGAGCATAAAATACACAGATTTGCTCAACAGAGAAGGGAAAATGCAAAGATAGAGTGCAGTAAACCATAGTAACTAATCAGAAATCAACTCCTACTATTACTGTGGAATACAACTGTTTGTTTTTTTTATGGATTATTTCACTTGACACATCATAATTACAGTTTAATACATTTCTGAAAACCAATATGACCAATAGTTCTCAGCCTCCAGGCTGTGGCGTCTCTCCTGTTGGGCTATCAGCTCTCTTTCTCTGCTCTGACAGCTAATGCTGTCAG
The DNA here is from genome assembly GCA_018402905.1 of Glandirana rugosa. Lineage (NCBI taxonomy): Eukaryota > Metazoa > Chordata > Amphibia > Anura > Ranidae > Glandirana > Glandirana rugosa. Next base: position 1,283,237 of record BLSH010278153.1, on the reverse strand, counting down.
ACCACTCTCCTTCAATGTGGGCAATGCCAGATGAGAAGGAACAGGAAAGGGGGTCGGCCAATGAGTGGCCAGCAGCAGTCAGAACTGCTTCAGCCCATCCACTGTGATCAGTGAAGGGGATCCAGTCCACAACGGGTAATGAATAGTGGGTGACAGCACTGCAACTGAAGAGCACACCAGTGTATGACTCCCAGTGCCTGGAACTAAGGGGCCAAGCCCAACCCCTGAAAAACAACTCCACACCATATCCCCTCTCCACCAAAAGTTTGAGTGAGGGTGAGCATAGATGTTGCAAAAAAAAAAGTCAAAGCTTTTTTACGTTTACATTTTTTTTATGTCCAGTGTGCATGAGGGCTTAAAGGCAACAACACAGATGTATCCATAATAGCATGTAGAATGTAAGGAGAGGTAGTGATTGAATTTGTAAAATGAGATATCATCGATTACATCATTTGTAAACAGATTTATTATCCTGAATATGTAATTTGAGCCCTTTGGATAGATTTCATTTTTTGTGCTACTAACAAGCAGTGGGGATAAAAGAGGTGCATCATATAGGCTGCCATAGACATCAAAAGGCAGTCATATGTGCAGGAATTTATTATGACTGCTTGCTTGTTGAACATGTTACATCTCGCAGTAGCTATGGAGGGATGCAAACTACAAGCATCTATGTTGTCTAAAGTTTTCCAATGTCTGATTGCTTCACCTTCTGACAAGCCATGATTGGGAGCTTCTGGTATTGGACCTGGTGTCTTACGGTACAGACATTCCCAATTCAGGATACAGGGAGTATGATGCAGAAAGTGAGGGCCCATTCACTTTTTTCAGTGAGGTGAGCCATAGTATTCCATGATAACACATAAAACATGTTATTTGCATCTGATCCTAGTGATGCCATTCACGTTTACATTACAAAGCAACGTACTCTGACACAAATGCGTTGCAGCACACCACAACAATTTTTTTTAAATGTTTTGATGAGTTGCCACACCAGTAATTTGAATAGGCTGCCTTAACGCAACACGTGTTAATGTGGGAAAAAAGCGCACCTTAATCCATGGGTGTTAATGACAGAATGACACCAAGGCGCCTCTGCCCTGAGAACCGAGAGATCGAACGCGGCCGATCTCTCGGTTTTCAGAGCTCCCCGAGCAGAGAGCTGTAGACTGTCAGCGGTAGCATAATGTGCTAGTATGCACCATATACTAGTACATTATGAAGAGAAGAGATGTAGAAGAGGGGTGTTTAGAGGCTGAGAAAAAAAGGAGTAAAGCATTTGATGAGAAAAAATACTTGGCACACCAAACTCATGCAAACGCGCCTAAACGCTAGGTGCATTTAGCGCTTGGGTGTTCATTTATTCCAGTGGCCAGAAAGAATTATTATTCTGGCCAATGGAATGAATGAATGCCCAAACGCTTGCCTAAATACATGTGCAAAATGCAGCTTTAGGCCATTTTTCAGTTGTTTTTTTCCTGTCGGGAGCAAAGGGGTGTGCATGAGGCCTAACAGTGCAAAAAAAAAAAAAAAAGAAAGAAAAACATGTGAAAATGCCCACACACACACAATTAATGTTGTTATAAAAAAGCAAGCTTAAATAAACACATTCCTTCTGTTTTATCAAAATAAAAAAGCATAATAATTACTAAATTCGTATTCACAACTAACAGCATGATAATGTTTCATTAGGCAACATTTCCCCATTGTCTGTACAGCTGTCCACACATGCTTGCTGGCTGGTTACAAAATGCTATCAACAACTTGCAATCTGCTTATTAAAGAAAGAACTCATGCACACAGCTATACTGGAGCCATACAGCGAAACACAGTTCTGGGACCCACAGCTGCTGCGTATAGCTGCCTATGGACATCAAATAGAAGATGTGGTTAGTTAGGCACATAAACATTATTTTGGGGGAGTGGATCGTTTTCCATTCCCGCTTCTGCTCGGATTGCCTAGGGATATGTCATGGTCCCAAAAGGCTACAGAACCATTCACAAAGAGCAGTGTGGCTCATGCATGTGCATTGTGAAGCCACAAGGAGCCACAGCCGGCTTCCCACAGTAAACATGCCGCCTCCGGGGACCTGAAGACCAGTGAAGAACTGGCCCAGGTGAGAATGGATCTCTGGACAGGTAAGTGCCCATTTATTAATAGCTTGTGTATTTGTAGCTGCTGACTATTCATTTTTTTTTTCTAGGGTAAAGATCCTCTTTAACAAACATACATTGCATCCCTGTGTCTTTTAAGCCCAGCAATACACTGAGGCAGAAGCTTATATATCCAGAAGACCCAACACGCAAATTCAAGCAACTCAATATATGCAGTGCAGTGTAGTGAGGAATGCAAAGTCCCGTACATTGGGCAGACAAAACAACCTCTCAACTAACGAGTGGCCCAACAGGTCAAATTATACAGAAATGGAAATTGTGGAAAAGAAAAATCCACCCTTTCAGTGGGGCAACCCCCGTACTGCATGGGTTTATACTGTATCTAGGGTACAGTATGAACATTTATGAGCATTAATGAAAAAAATACTTTAACTTACCTGATCCATGGCACTCTCTTCTCCTATGCACTCTGATGGTGGACTGGCCCTCTGTGTCCTCACTTCCAGTATAATGTTATGGACGCTGTATCGTACTTCATTGAATCAGAGGACCTGCGACCGCCAGAGCACACGGCAGAAGAGGGACCAATTTAACACAGGGAGCCTGCATTAGCAGAGAACTGGGTAAGTTAAACTTCTCCTTTCAGTACCCTAAACAATCATTTAAAGTGTTTGTAAACCTTCGATTTTTTTTAATAAAAATAACAAACATGCATATAGTTACCTGCTCTGTGCAATGGTAGCAGCTCTGATCCTCTTCTTCTGGGGTCCCCTACCTCCGCTTCAGGCCCCTCCTTTTCATTGGGTGCCCCCGGAAAGCCACTTTCAAAGCTCCCAAGCATGCTTGTTTCCGAGTCCCGCTGCTGCACAGGACTCAGATAACTGGGAATGGTATTACTCTACGGTAAGCAGTCCCAGCAATAGGGATGGCGTGTATATATGTCAATTCAAAATAATGATTTCACTATCCCAAATCTGCATTCAGTACAGTTGAGAAACACCATTAGTCTTCAGGTTCATATCCATCAATCCTCTGGAGGCATCACCAGGGCAGCCCTGAAGGATCTAGGAGTCCTAGTTGAAGACAGACTGAGCAATAGCATGCAGTGTCATGCTGCGGCAACCAAAGCCAGCAGAATATTGGCATTCATTAAAAAGGGTATTTATTCCAGAGATAAAACGATTATTCTGACACTTTATAGGACTCTTTTTCGGTCGCATTTGGAGTATTCCGCCCTGTTCTGGTCACCAATCCTCAGAAGGGATGTGCTGGAGCTGGAGAGAGTCCAGAGAAGGGCAACTAAATTAATATGGGGATTGGAGGACCTTAATTATGAGGAACGACTACAAGCCCTAAATGTATTCTCCCTGGAGAAGAGACGCCTGAGAGGAGATATGATAGAGTTATACAAATATCTCAATGTTGATCCCAGTGTAAGTATGAAACATTTCAGTCCCAGGGGTGTAAGAGGACACAGGACCACATAATGAGACTGGAAGAGAAGTAGTTTAACCTTAAGCTGCAACATCCTTACCGCCTCTCAGGGCGGTAAGGATGTGGCACTTCCTCTTCACAATCGGTTGAGTCGGCAGTAAGTATGGATAGTTTTAAAAGACTCTTGGATGGGCATCTTGGTGAAAACAATATACAGGGATATGGAAAATTATTTTTATACACACACATACACCTACACAGGTTGAACTGGATGGGCTGTTGTCTTTATTCAACCTTACCATCCATATAACTATGTTATTTCAGCTTACCAATAATTAGATGTGGTGGCTACATTCATTTTCTTTTTTAGGCTGTTTACATCTGGTGATCTGGCCAATAACACACCTCCTGTATTAGGCTCAGTTCACACCTATGCTTTTTGGTTTGATAGACTTCAATGGAGAGGCTTTAGAAAAGCATGTAGTGCATTTTTGCTGCAACATGCTTTTTTTAATCCACCCAACAACAAATTGTTCAAAAAAAGCATAGAAAAAGAAATGCGTCAAAAATGTGTGTGCAAGAACACAAAATGCACCGCAAAAAAAAGCACTGCAGAAACAGATTGAAAGCAAACTGCATAGGTGTGAACCAAGCCTAAAGCCTCGTACACACGCTTAGACTTTCAGACGACCGAATGTCTGTTTTTTGTTGGATGCTAGTCCCATGTCGAAAGTAAAGAGGTTACTCACCATACGAAAATTCTCATATGACAGAATTCAACGTCAGAAGTGACGTAATATGTTGAATAGTTTTGTACGTATTTATTTTGTTTCTGAGCATGCGTAGCCTTGCTCTTACAATGTTTCTCGTACGAAAACCGTACTAATGATACGAAAATCGGACATTGAGTTCACATACAAAAATTTTTTTATAGTTTGCACACCCAGCTTTCGTCTTCCAAAAAATTGAAATCGGCTGTCGAAAGGACCATACTAACGGTAAGAATGTCAGACAATCAGTGATTGTACGAAAATTGCCATACAAATTTTGCATCCTGTGTACAGGCCTTTAGAGTGCCTACATGTCGGATGAAGGAGCAACAGAGACACCTTTGGACAGCAGCATTGTCAGTCTGGTGAGAGGAGTGTTGTATGTACTAGCAGATTAAAATACTATAACAAATTGAACCCAGTCTTCAGCTCACACTTTTTCAAGCATTTGCAGCAAAACGGTTATTTTTTTCCTTTTTGGATACAGGTTTCACATAAAAGCTGATCATTGTAAGCTCCCTTGTTGATGTTAAATGGTTAGTCTCAGCCCTCTAACTACTACATCTGCAGGACAGCTTGTTCTGTCAAAAAACAACAGACCTTTGTAGTTGTAGTGTTCTCAGGTCACTTTGGCAGAAGGCATCTACTAAGGTCTCTCAGATTACTGGCAAGGATATAACTTTGACACACGAAATGTGTTTATTTTTTGCTGAGCTGCCAGAGGTGTCACCCCCTTGTCAAAAATTGGCACATGCTGTATTTAGTGCCATTCATTGGACCATCACCCTTAACTGGCGTTCTCCCTCTGTGTCAGGTGCTTTACCGCATGGAGGCTATAAAACGAATGGAATGGGTATATTATACATTCATGGACATCATGCATATCTTTGAGACCTCATGCACACTGGAAGTTATAAAAAAGCCAGTAACGTTAGTGGTGGAAAGCAGTAGCTGTAGAGTGAGTTTTTCAGCATTTTTGTAGTAGCGTTTTTCAGCATTTTCAGTGTTTTTTGATGTTTTTTTGCTTTTTTTTTAGCAAAACTATACTCCTGTAAAAGCATATGGCTCAAATACATTGATAAACACTGAATAGTTGTGTTTTCAGCGTTTTTTTAAGCTGTTTTCAGCGTTTTTCAGAGTTAGAGCAGTTTTACAGCTGAAAAACACCTCTCAGAACTCACTAGTTTTGGGTTTTTTTACAGTCCAAAAAATGCCCCCTGCCCAAAATGGTTGATAACAGCTTATATGCACATGAACACATAGGATAACATGATGGAGAGTTTATTGAATGTAGGAAAAAACGTCTGAAGCCAAAAACAGCTGCTGTAAAAATGTACAAAAAAGTTCTGTGTGCATGAGGCCTAAGGCTCAGTTTACACTGCAGCGATGCGGGAACCCTGCAAATCCACTACAGATTCCCGCATCGCTAGCCCCCCAGCGGCAGTTCACACTGCCATATGCAAACTGAAGGGAGGTGTGAGTACATTGTTATTGACACCCCCTTGTCAGTTTGCATATCGCAGTGCAATCTGCAAACTCGCACAGGATTCGGATCGCATGGTCTGAACCACCATGCAATCTGATCCTGCAAGAAAAAAGGCTCCTGTGTGAGTTTGATCCGATTGCGATGCGATCTCAGCCATACTATCTCTATGGCTGAGATCGCATTGCAGAGAGATTGCATGTGACTCACACTGCAGTGTGGTGCGAATCACATCCGATCTCTCAGATCGGATCAGTGTGAACCAAGGCTAAGGCCTCATGCACACAGGATGTTTAAAAAAACGTTATAAAAATGCCAGTAGTGTTTTTACATTAGCGTTTTTGAGCAGTAGCGTTTTTTAGCGTTTTTTCTTTTTTTTTTCCCAATGGATCAAAATCGTCCAAAAACACCAGTGAGCTGCGTTTTTGAGTGTTTTTGGGCGCTTTTGAGCGTTTATCAGTGTTTGAGCGTTTTTACAGCTGAAAAACGTCTCTCAGAACCCACTGGTCTTGGGGGTTTTTTACAGCTCAAAAACGCCCTTGCCCAAAACAGTTGATAACAGCCTATGTGTGCATGAACACATAGGATAACATGTTAGGGAGTTTATTGACTGTAGAAAAAATGTCTGAAGCCAAAAACAGCAGCTGTAAAACGTCCAAAAACAATCTGTGTGCATGAGGCCTAAAGCGGAATCTTGTTCAAATTATTAACTGCTGGAAGCTACCTTATGTGTGCTGTTTTATTCCTGGACTGTTTGAAAAAAAGCAGTTCTAACTTGGTTGTTCACGTTCCAGTAGCTTTTATATACGGAATGACAAGATGTTGGATACCTATTGCTGTTATAACCCTACTTACGATGGCCGCAATTATGCCTTCTGTTTTTCTTTGTTAATTCTTAGATGGAGAACTTGATTTTGGCTAATTGTACTTGTGCACTTGGACATTGTAAATGATGTCTCTGTCGGTTTCATGTATTTGTTTTATATACCTCAATAAAAAAACATTGGTAAACACAAAAAAAAGACTTACTGACAGGATCACCAGGTGAAAATAAAAAAGGCTAATAAAAAGAAAATGAATGCAGCCATCACATCTAAGAATTGGAAAGTGGCAGTATTGTAAATGTTTTTTGGGTGTAATACCGCTTTAAACATTGATTGCCTTTGTGCATTTCTTCAGTATTAAACAACTCTTGCTCTGTGCAGGACTTTCCTATAGCAAAGATCAGTCACTGTTGCTCTCTCAGTTTGTGCAAGGTGATTGGTATTCTATCCACCCCACCAGCTATAGTTTTCTATAGACAGCCTGAGGTGGGTGTATCTGCTGGGTCCACCCCATAGCTCTGCTCTCTTTACAAGTTATATGTAGTCTAGTGGTGCACATCTACTTTTACAAGGCAATATCTGAGTTTGCAAAGACATTTGGTGAACACATAGTAGATGCTTTGTAGCTACTGAAAACATATATTTAAAACGTGTTCCATGAAAATGCAAGAAACGCTTGTCTTGGAGCCCCTGATTAAAAAATGCTCATGAAAGGAATAAAACAATATTATAATATGCTCCTAAGCACTTCTCAAAAGATTTGGAACCCTTAGCTTTCCCAAAATCCCACAGTGCCCTGTGATGTTACCAGCAGGAAACATCAGGGTCTAAGGCATTTTTTTTAAATCAAGAAAAGTAACTCCCAAATGTGTAAGCCTTGCACTGTTATGCAAAGTCTGTTTTAAAACTAAACTCCAAAAAACAGTTAAATATACAGATCTAATATAGTACATATAAGGGAGGTGATATACCTTTCAAAGGATTTGCATTTGTCCATCCAGTCCTGCAATTTACACAGCTCTGTCACATGGCACAGCACTGGCTGACAGGATAAAGAAACTTGTTTCTACATTTTGCCTTATATTGGACCCTCATTCCCCTTTAAGACGTCACATGATTCTAACCTTCTCATCTCCCCATTTGGATTTTTTTTTTGAGTGACAAGTACCTTTTCAGCTGATACTTGCTCCCACTCCCTCATTCCTCACCTGGGGTTGGTAAATACATGCTTTCAAAAGTCAGCAGCTACAGTACTTGTAAAGTAATGTAAAGAAAACTTTTTGTGATCAGAGTGCAGCTTTAAACTAGCCACAACCAAGACAACTACTATTAGGAAAGATAATCTAAAGCTGGCCATAGGTCAGGGCTTGACAAATCCCAGGCCTCAGCTCACCATGGCAATTAGAAATTCCCATGGCGCCTGGGCTTTTGCCAGCCGTCCACATCCACCTCCCATTTGCCCACTGTGCTATAGCCAAAAGACGTCTACAGTGCAGTTGTCCAGTTCTGGGAGGGCGTCTATTGATGTCCTCCCAGAACCCTGCCTCCTTCTCCTACTCGTGTGCCCCCGGGGTGCGCTCAGTGTTAGCTGTGTCCTTAGAACACAGCTGATCACAGATCGAGGTAAAGGGGCAATCACAGTGGCCCTTTATCATATGATTAGCTGTGTCCAATCACAGCTGATCAAATGTAAACAAATGCTGGTTATCGGCATTTACTTTCTTCAGCGCTGTCACAGCATGAGAAAAGCAAAGCTAATAACCGGCTATCCTGTGACGGTTTACACTGATAATCAGGGCACTGATCAGCCACTGATTATCAGTACAGCCCCATCAGTGCAGCCCATCAGTGCCCATCAGTGCAGCCTATCAGTGTCCATCAGTGTCTCCTCCTCAGCGCACATCAGTTGAGAAGAAAAATGACTTATTTGCAAAATTTTACAACAGGAATTAAGAAAGGTTTTTTTTTCAAAACTTTGGGTATTTTTTTGTTTGTTTAGCAAAAAATAATGAACCCAGTGGTGATTTAAGAGGAAGTAAACCCTGATCGGTTTTACTTCCTCTTTGTTACTCTATGTTACCTTGCAATGTAAAAGCATAACGATGCATACTAGCCTATTATGTGTCACTTACCTGCATTGGAAGCCCGCGCTGTCCCCACTCCAGGCTGCGTCCATCTTCGCCCCTCTTCCTTCCAGGGCCGCTATCTCTATGACAGGCCGGAGCCGTGTGACGGGAGCCACCATTCGCGGTACGATCTCAGTGAAGAAATGGCACAGAGGCCGTTTCTTCACTGCGCATGTGCTGATGACGTTGGCACATGCAAATACACTGTATATCTCCTAAACCGTGCAGGTTTAGGAGATATGTATGGAACCTACAAGTAAGCCTTATTATAGGCTTACCTGTAGGTTAAAGTGGTTGTCCAGAGTTGACAACCACTTTAAATACCACCAAAAGAAAGCTCTATTTGTGTAAAAAAAATGATAAAAATTCAATATGGGTACAGTACTGCATTGCCACACAATTGTCTTTCAAAGTGTGACGGCACTGAAAGCTGAAAATTGGCCTGGGCAAGAAGGGGTGAAAATGCCCGGTACGCAAGTGGTTAAAAAAAACTGGCTCCTAACTTTTTTAGCTGGCTTCTAGATTGAAAGCAAATTTGTCAAGCCCTGCCATAGGTGGATAGAATTTGAAATGGAAGTTCTCAGGAAAAGCCTTATGAAACTTTGCATGGAAATTCTCAATTCAAATGTAGTTTGGAAGATTTTGTTTGCTTTTAAAGGATAACTAAAGGCAAAACTTTTTTAAAAAATGTAGTTTTGGATAGAGTGGAGATGGATTACAACGCCTGTGATTTTTTTATTGCTGCCTGTGCCCCCGTTAGGGAGATTCACCCTCTATTTGTCCTGTTTGCCGTTATCATTGAAAGTGAAAGTAAGAAAATCCCAAATTTTGAGTTGTCACCAGAACAGTAACAGAGGGGAAATCTTCCAATGGGGACACTAGTCCTGGTGGGCTGGGGGTCCCCAAGCGAATCCCTTGATTTGCAGAGATTTCCTGTTTTGGCTATAGGGCAGGAAGTGAAAGTTAATCTCCCCAATGAGACACAGATGGCAAAAAAAAAAAAAACGCTTTTCTATCCAAAATGAAAAAAAAAATGTTTTCCTTATAGTTCTACTTTAACATTCGATTTTGGAATGAATAGATTTCAGAACAAAAAACACATACACAATTAGAAATCCAAGAGAAAAAAAATCCATCCTGTTCCTTCCAATTTTCTCATCACTGCAGTAGAAAGCAAACATCGATTTGACCCACTGATGTTTAGAAAAATGAACAAATTTTCTTACAACATCCTTTTCCTACGAATTTCCATTCCACATTCTACCCATCTGTGGCCAGCCTAAGTTTCCCCTAGTTACAAACATCCGACTTACAAACGACTCCTACTTACAAACGGAGGGTGATAACAGGAAGTGAGAGGAAATCTCCCCATAGGAAGGGAATTCACTCCTGTAAGAGCTATCATGGGAAAAAGGTGTCTCCACTGGAGCTTTATCACCAATCCTTGTTTCTACAACAACTCAAAATTTTCAAAATTCAATTTTTACAGGGACAGAAAGTGAGGTACAATCTTCTGAACATTAGCACACACACCACACCAAACCTTACAGGGGGGATAACCCTTCCATATGCTAGCCAAAAAACCTAAAAATGATTGTTTTGGCTGGAGTTACACTTAAAAAATTAACCTGTTCCAACTTGCAAACAAATTCAACTTAAGAACAAGCCTACAGACCCTATCTTGTTTGTAACCCGGGGACCGCCTGTATAAGGTCTACATCTGAAAACAAATCTTACACAGCATGAAACATTTGCATTCTAAATAAAAATGTATTTTATACAATTATTGCAAAAACAAACAAATGCTATATTTCACAAGGCATCATTTAAAACCATTCAAAAATCTCAGGACCCTGCATTCAAATGTAAGTGTCCAGTATTGTAAAATCAGTTCATTTATTGTACAATATTGGACTCAATCTATTTCTAACGAGCAGGGCCCTCTGATTCCTCTTTTACCCAATTGTAATGTAACTGTACTGTCTGCCTTCATTTTTGTAAAGCGCTGCGCAAACTGCTGGCACTATATAAATCCTGTATAATAATAATAATAATAATAATAATATACAGACATTCCTATTCAGGACTCAGGACTGTATGTATACTGTAAATATTGGGACTTGGGTGTTGTGTTGTATTGTTTGTAGGCTTTATGTCATTAGTGTGATGTTATTATTATGTTATGTGTATTATTAAAGCGTATGTAAACTACAATGAACTTCTCTTATTTGCTTTCTTTGGTTTTGTTTGAGTCTGTTAAATCTACTTTAGTATAGCTGTCTAAAAAATCCAGCGCTGTCCTGTGCACTCTACAACTTATCCTAAGTATTGTTATGAGCCCTATCCAATTATCCTTTGTAGACTAGAAAACACCTCCCTCCCATGTTATAGATTATGTAAATAAGAATAAGGCTAGATATTCAGTAGTCTGTCCTCCCGCTTATCCCATGCTGATCAGAGCAGAGTGGGTGGATGACAGGTCAGTATCCGCTCAGTTTAGGTGCAGTGGACACAGACAGAGGCCACTCTATTCTATGGGCGGTCAGGTATAAACGGACTCCGCTGTCCATTTACACCTGACTGCTTCAAATCCAATCCCCCCAAACTGTTTACACCCGTTTGTCCATAGGAATGCATGGACCTTCTGATCAGGTCCGCCTGAAAAACTGACAGGTGGACCTGATCAGATCACCTGTGTGAAAGAGACCTAAATCTCACCAAAGTAGCACAAGACCCTTTTCCAAATTGCATCGCAGCTGCGATACAGTGATGTAAATGGGCACTATTGGAAGCAATATTATTTCCATTGTCATGTGGAACAAAAATAGGCCCAGGCATTTTGGGAATGCGCAGCCAATGTTACCGGGGGGGGGGGGGGGCTTTGCTGGGAGCAGTTGGTGAGGGGATATTTACGGAGTCGGTCCTCTGCACTGTAATGTAAAGGGGCACTGTGATATCAAGAGAACTGCACTGTAAAGAGGCACTGTGATATAAAGGGGACTGCACCGTAAAGGGGCACTGTGATATCAAGGAGACTGCACCGTAAACTTAAGAGGCATTGTGATATAAAGGGGACTGCACCGTAAAGGGGCACTGTGATATAAAGGGGACTGCACCGTAAAGTAAAGAGGCCCTGTGATATAAAGGGGACTGCACCGTAAAGGGGCACTGTGATATAAAGGGTACTGCACCATAAAGTAAAGAGGCACTGTGATGTAAAGGGGACTGCACCGTAAAGTAAAGAGGCATTATGATATAAAGGGGACTGCACCGTAAAGTAAAGAGGCACTGTGATATAAAGGGGACTGCACCGTAAAGTAAAGAGGCACTGTGATATAAAGGGGACTGGACTGTAAAGGGGCACCGCAAAGTAAAGAGGCAATGTGATACAAAGGGGCACTGTAATGTAAAGGGGCACTGTGATATAAAGGGGGCTGGGCTGTAAAGGGGCACTGTAATGAACCCTTTACGGTTCAGTCTCCTTTATATCACAGTGCCCCTTTACATTACAGTGCCTCTTTACAATGCAGTCCCCTTTATATCACAGTTCCCCTAGCAATCACAGCCCCCCCCATCACAGTACCCATTGCAGTCATGCCCCAACTCCCCTCTTTCTCTCTAATCACAGTGCCCCCTTTAACTTTCTGCCTCCCCTACACAGTCCTACTTTCAGCAGGGCAGAGGCAAGATTCAGACTGTGTCCTCTCCAGGATCGCCCCACAGACAATGTCATACTACCAGCAGAGCAGGGGTTGGGAGGAGCTGCAGATCTAGATAATATTACAGACGGGTGATTACCCACTTGTTGATATGAAAAGACTCCCGCTCTCTGTGCAGATCTCCAGCTCCTCCCACCCCGTGTTCTGCTGAGAGGATGACATTGTTGGCAGGGCGGGAGAGGAGAAACAGGCATGGTCGCATAGCAAGAGGTGAGCACCGACCACGTTCTGTGTTAGGCCTGACCAGACCACGGTCGCCGCTTACCTCCCACTCTGCGGCCCAGTCATCAACAGGCCACTTTTGTTAGGACGTACAGCACAGTGGCCCTGGCCAACTGGCAAATGCCCGGAGTGCCCTATGGCCAGTCCAGGCCTGAGTGCCACCTAAGTCGCATCTAAAATCGCATCCATACGAACCAGACCTTAAACCTAATGCACACTTGCACTCAAAACCGCTGCTTTTACGTTTGAGCTTTTTTTGTTCCCTGCCTCTCCATGCACCCGTGCACACTATAGGTGTTTACAGAAATTTAAAGGCAGGGGCATTTAGAGGCAGAAAAAAAAAAGCTGAAGTCACGTGTAGTCCTCAATCTGTTAAACAAAGTTGCAAGCGGCAATGAAATCGGAGATGCAAATTGCACTAATCTGCAGCTTTGAAATCAAAGCTGCACCAGTGTGAACCAGGGCTAAGGAGATGAGCTTTCAAGCATAAATGCTCAAAGTTCCTAAATGCACATCAATGCTAGGAGCATTTGCGTGTTCATACATTCTAATGGCCAAAATAAATTAACATTCCGGCCAATAGAATGCAATAACACCAGGTGTGAACGCACATGCAAAAATGTGACGTTGGTGTCCTAGAGAATACAACATGTACAGTATATGTCCTTAGGGGGAGACTTGATACCGCTTACTGTATACCCTCAGGAAGGTTACACTGGTATTAGGCCTCTTGCACACGATACTCCTGTTTGAGCATCTAGTTTTTCAGACTTTTTTTTTGTGTATTTTAGAGGATATACGTTTGCGCATTTTCACACAAACTTATTCTCACGTTATTGTTCTGCAGATTGTAAATAATGGCCATTTGTGCACAATCGCACGTATTTGCGCGCACTTACGTGCATTCCTGCGCATATAGGAGTAATTTACTGACCAAAAATGCAGATTTTTCTATATTTTTTTTCTGAAGAATACACGGCACTTGTTTATGCGCCTGTGTGCATAGGCACATTACAATGAATGGGCTGTATTTTAGCTCAGTAAAAAAATAAGCTGTACTGAGCTTTTTCAAGCTGCAGTGTGCAAGAGGCCTAAATGGGTAGATAAAGTTGTTATGAAAGCTCCCCTTCATTCCCTCCGTCCCACAGAGCCCAGAGCGGCACACTGCAGCCCGGACAGATGTGCTCTGAGAGAAGAGAACTTCTCCTATACTGTACTATACACACTGTGCACATGAGTATGGGCTGCAGTGTGCCGCTCTGGGCTCTGAGGAAAGAGAACCTCTCCTATACTGTACTATTCTCACTCTGCACATCTGTCTGGACTGTAGAGTGCTGCTCCGGGCTCTGAGGGAAGAGAACTTCTCTTATACTGTAATATACACACTGTGTGCACATCCGCCCGGGCTGCAGTGTGCCGCTCCGGGCCTGGAGGCATGAGAACTTCTCTTATACTGTACTATTCGCACTCTGCACATCTGTCCGGACTGCAGTGTGCCACTCTGGGCTCTAAAAGAAGAGAACTTCCCCTATACTGTACTATACACACTGTGCAAATGCGTCCGGGCTGCAGTGTGTCGCTCCGGGCTCTGAGGGAAGAGAACCTCTCCTATACTGTACTATTCACACTCTGCACATCCGTCTGGACTGTACAGTGCCTCTCCGGGCTCTGAGAGAAGAGAACTTCTCCTAAACTGTACTATAGTACACTATAGGACAGATGTGCAGAGTACAGTATAGGACAGATGTGCAGAGTACAGTATAGGACAGATGCGCAGAGTACAGTATAGGATAGATGTGCATAGTACAATATAGGACAGATGTGCAGAGTACAGTATAAGACACATGTGCAGTTGTGCAGAGTACAGTATAGGACAGATGTGCATAGTACAGTATAGGACAGATGTGCACTTGTGCAGAGTACAGTATAGGATAGAGGTGCAGAGTACAGTATAGGACAGATGTGTATAGTACAGTATATGACAGATGTGCATAGTACAATATAGGACAGATGTGCACTTGCAGAGAACAGTATAGGATAGAGGTGCAGAGTACAGTATAGGACAAATGTGCAGAGTATAGTATAGGACAGATGTGCAGAGTACAGTATAGGATAGAGGTGCAGAGCACAGTATAGGACAGATGTGCAGAGTACAGTATAGGACAGATGTGCATAGTACAGTATAGGGCAGAGGTGCAGAGTACAGTATAGGACAGATGTGCAGAGTACAGTAGAGGACAGATGTGTATAGTACAGTATAGGACAGAGGTGTATAGTACACTATAGGAGAGATGTGCAGAGTACAGTACAGAATAGAGGTGCAGAGTACCGTATAGGATAGATGTGTATAGTACAGTATAGGATAGAGGTGCAGAGTACAGTATAGGACAGATGTGCAGAGTACAGTATAGGATAGAGGTGCAGAGTACAGTATAGGACAGATGTGCAGAGTACAGTATAGGATAGATGTGCAGAGTACAGTATAGCACAGAGGTGTATAGTACACTATAGGACAGATGTGCAGAGTACAGTATAGGACAGATGTGCAGAGTACAGTATAGGACAGATGTGTATAGTACAGTATAGGATAGATGTGCAGAGTACAGTATAGGATAGATGTGCAGAGTACAGTATAGGACAGAGGTGCAGAGTACAGTATAGGATAGATGTGCAGAGTACAGTATAGGACAGAGGTGCAGAGTACAGTATAGGACAGATGTGCAGAGTACAGTATAGGACAGAGGTGCAGAGTACAGTATAGGATAGATGTGCAGAGTACAGTATAGGACAGAGGTGCAGAGTACAGTATAGGACAGATGTGCAGAAGACGTGTAGACAGGATATGACATGAGACGTGGAGACAGGATATGACATGAGACGTGTAG
>BLSH010278153.1:1241589-1255212 GCA_018402905.1 Glandirana rugosa | reverse complement strand
TCCCGTCGCCCTGTCCTCCCCCGTCTCCCTGTCCACCCCTCGTCGTATTGTCCTCCACCCGTCTCCCTGTCCACCCCCGACACAGTTTCCTCCTCCCGTCGCCCTTTCCTCACTCGTCTCCCTGTCCACCCCCGTCCTCCTGTTGTCCCTCTGCCCACCTCCTGTTATGCTGCTCCCCACCTGTCCCTCTGCCCCCTCCTGTCCCGCTGCCCTCCTCCAGTGACACTGCCCCACCTGTCCCTCTGCCCACCTTCTGTTACGCCGATCCTCAACAGTCCCTCCTTTCCTGCTGCCCTCTTCCTGTGACACAGCCCCCACCTGTCCCTCTGCCCACCTCCTGTTACGCTGCTCCCCACCTGTTCCTCTGCCCCCTCCTGTCCCACTGCCCTCCTCCTGTGGTACTGCCTCCACCTGTCCCTCTGCCCCCTCCTGTCACGCTGCCCTCTTCCTGTGATGCTGCCCTCCTCCTGTCCCTCTGCTGCTCAGGGTGCCGGTGATGTCTGTATGAGGAATCCAGGAATGGGGGAGGATCCGTCTGCACGAGGAGTCCGGAAATTCGGTGAGTCCGATGATGGGGAGGATCTGTCTCTCTGCACACATTACAATCTGCACAGGGACACATGATTTGGGCAGACGTGATTTTTTTTTTTTTGGGGGGGGGGCAGCATTGCATTCTTGGACCCAGGCCGCACAATGTTTTGGGCCAGCCCTGGACATGTGTAATACTATTGTCGCCTCAGTTGGCTCCATTCTTTGATCTCTGAAAGAATTTAAGGATCTGATCACGCATGTGTGTAGTGATAATGCACGGCAATTTACCATGCATACATTAGTGCATTACAATGCCATCTTTAGTGCCACCCCAATGCATTAAGGAATTGCACCACAAAACATTGTTGTCCATTGCACTGGAAAGTAACGCTACGTTTGTTTTTTTAGCCCATCCTGGTGTGTGAGTAGCTCGGTCATTTTGAATAAGCTACATTAATGCAACAATGTCATAATGTTTATTAACACAATAACATACAATATTAACACAATACACAAGAATGTTAGTGTACCCAAAGGCACTGCTAAAATATTCAGCATCAAACACGTCCAAGAAGTGGCGGCTGGTGCTAAATATTTGGGGGGGGGGAGGCAAACTGGCACTAACACTCCCTGGCCGATTGGGTCTCGGGACCCGCTTCCTGTTTGACCGGGAGGAGAATTAGGAAAAAAACAGTAAATATTAATTTGCTATTGTCACACAACCTTTTTTGAGGCCAATTAGAGCCTCAGGCTCTAATCATGTGCTTTAAAAAAAAAAAAACATTGGAATGCATACGTTCGGCGCCCTGCCTGTAGATTAGGGGCTGGGCGCATGGAGTGGGGGGGGCGCGCCCCTGTGCCCCTTATGGACGGGTCACCACTGCTTCTAAGTGTGTCAGATGCCAGCATATCCTCCCCACTGCTCACCTGGGTTCCCTCTCTCAGCCTCTACGTTAGGGTGACCAGACGTTCCCAGATTGAGGACACTGTCCCCGGAGCCTGTCTGTCCCCGGTCCTGTCCCCAGATTGAAGGGACAGCGCTAGGTACAGTCAGCGGCTGAGGCAGAGGGGGGGCACCGGGTGCGTACCAATGGGGGGAAGGGGCAGTCCACCGCCTGGGTGCCACACATTGCAGGGGATGTCAGTGGTGTCGCTGCAGGGGGTGCGGCCCGCACCCAGGTGACACCTGCCAGAGGGATGACACCGTGCCCGCATGTCCTAACAAGCAGAGTGTACTGACAGGTACTGCTCAGGGTAGGCGCCAGCTTTTCAGCAGCTGCCGCTGTTCAGTCTCACATTTCTGATCGGCGTCCTCACCTGGCCCCTCTCTGCTGCCCCACAGAATGCCGCTCAGTCCAGTGTCCTCCCCAGCCAGAGTTCTGGGGCCCCACGAGTCACCTCCATTCCCTCCGTGCACAGAAACCTCCAATGCAGGACAAACAACCTTTTAGCACACTTTTTCAGCCCTACGAGAGTAGGCTTCCCAGAGGGCACCACAGACTCCCAGTCCCCCCTCCCCTTCTCGCAAAAATCTCCCTCAGAGAGCCCATGGAGTTGAGATGCGGCTTTCCATGCTGATCGTTGGTGGAGCTGAACCAACCATGGACAAGTGCTTGGAGGGCAGCCAGCCACAGTGGGCACAGCCAGACCATACTGGCCGGGATCTAGTACCAGCACTACATCAACCTAACCCTGCACCTCGGTCACAGTGAGTGAGACATCTACATCTCCCCCATACACCATCCCATACCCCACCCCATCTCCTCTGGTGGCAGGAAATGCCATCTACCCTGGGGACAGGGACCCTTTCTCCCCTGGGGACAGGGACCCCCATTCCCCCTGGGGACAGGGACCAACATCCCCCCCAAGGACAGGAACCCCATCCCCCCTGGGGGCAGGGACTGCCATCTCCTCTGGGGACAGGGACCAACATCCCCCCTGGCTGGGGTCAGGCACCACCATTCACCCTGGGGGCAGGGACCACCGTCTCCCTTGGGGGCAGGGAATGCCATCTCCCCTGGGGACAGGAACCAACATCCCCCCTGCCTGGGAACAGGGACCACCATCCCCCTGGGGGCAGGGACTGCCATCCCTCCTTGGGGCAGGGACCCCCAAATTCCCTGAGGACAAGGACCACCATCTCCCCTGGGGGCAGGGACCCCATCTCCCCTGGGGGCAGGGACCCCCATCTCCCCTGGGAGCAGGGATTGCCATCTCCCCTGGGGACCGGGACCAACACCCCCTGCCTGGGAACAGGGACCACCATCTCCCCTGGGGACAGGGACCAACATTGCCCCTGGGGACAGGAACCCCCATCCCTCCTAGGGACAGGGACCCCCATCTCCCCTAGGGGCAGGGACCGCCATATTCCCTGGGGACAGGAACCTCCATATTCCCTGGGGACAGGGACCCCCATTTCCCCTTGGGACAGGGACCCCATTTCCCCTGGGAACAGGGACCCCCATTTCCCCAGGGGACAGACACCCCTATCTCCCATAAGGACAGGGACCACCATCTGCCCTGATATCCGACCGCAATGGTGTCACCCCTATCCATGACAGCGCGCAGATTTGGGGTGCACACCATGACCATGTGCTACCGGCCTGAAACTAGCCTTCCCAGCGCCCTGCAGGGAACTCTGGCAGGCTAGACAGAAGAGAGCCCGAAGCGCTAGCCTGCCCAGTGTCTACTGCTCTATCCTGTTATCACTCTGCAGCGGCAGGTCAGAGCACTGTGACAGGTTAGGTTTGAGGGGGTGACACCATGTTTTACCGCACCAGGTGACACCAACCCTAGTGGCACCACTGAGTGGTGTCGCTATGGGGGTGCGGTCCGCACGTGGGTTGGGTGACACCCGCCAGAGGTGACAATATCCCGAGGGCGGCGACAGGGCTGCACCCTTTGGCATTCCTGAGCACTGCTTTCTTTATGCGAGCACACTCCTGAACACTACTTAGCCCTGCATTCTTTATGTAGCACGCTCCTTAGCCTTGCATTCTTTATATAACACACTCCTGAACTCTGCACTCTCTATCTTATCTTCATAACATTTGGTAGTCGTATCTCCAAAAATTATATATAAGTATATATTTTTTTATCTCATGGACGAAATGTGAGAAATAACATATATATCATACAATTTTTTATTATTATTATTATACAGGATTTATATAGCGCCGACAGTTTGCGCAGCGCTTTACAATATTAGGGCAGACAATACAATTACAATACAATCATTCCATAAACACATACCGCATACACTGTATATATCATTTGAGGAAAATATGCATATAAAATACTTTACCACTTGCTAATAAAAAAATAAATATGTCCCCGTATTTAATTTTAATACTCTGGTCACCTTACATGCATGTGTCTCTGCAGAGTGACATAGAGGCCCAGGGAGACACAAGCATCTGACATACCTGAAAGTGTCAGATGGTAAAGATTCTAGCAAAGTCAATGGAGATGGTAAGTATTATAGATCTTTTTATAAAGTAGTAATAACATTAAAACGTTATAACTAAACCACAAGAGATGATAACCTCCAGAGTACTACAAGGGGCCGCCAAAGATAAACACATTTTGGATGACACCCTTTTATAAGCAAATATTGATGTTTTTTTGTGCTTATTTCAAATATATATATATGATTAATGTACAGTATAAATGCGAAGAGACTAGAGTTGAGCGAACACCTGGATGTTCGGGTTTGGCGGGTTCGGCAGACCTTCACAGAAACGTTCGGGTTCGGTACTGAACGTTATCCGAAATTTACCCCGAACCCCATTGAAGTCAATGGGGACCGAACTTTTCGGCACAAAAATTACTGTAAAAAAAGTCCTGGAAAGTGCTAGAGGGCTGCAAAAGGAAGAAAAATGGGAGATGTTATTAGATCTGCAATCTGTCCCTCAAAGCAGTAGTAATCTTTACCTAGTCCAGTATCAAATCGTTCTGTAATCAGATCGTTCTGTAAAGCAGGATGAGAGATCATTCTGTAATCAGATCCTTCTGTAATGCAGGATGAGAGATCGTTCTGTAATCAGATCGTTCTGTAATGCAGGATGAGATGTTATAGATCTACAATCTGTCCCTCAAAGCAGTAGTAGTAATCTCTACCTAGTTATTATCACTGCAATCTGTCCCTCACAGCAGTAGTAGTAATCTCTACCTAGTTATTAGATCTGCAATCTGTCCCTCACAATCTGTCCCTCACAGCGCCGGCAGCATCCTCTCCCTACACTAACCTGAGAGCATGTGACATGCAGCACTGTGACTCCAGCCTCATATAGAGGCTGGGTCACATGATGCACTGGCCAATCACAGCCATGCCATTAGTAGGCATGGCTGTGATGGCTTCTAGGGAAAACCAGTGAAACGCTTGTTGATTGGCTGCCCTGCAGCTATTCAACATGCGTGATAAAATACCAGAACCCCGAACCCCAACATTTTTCTCAAACATTCGGGTTCGGTACACGGACACCCGAAAGTTCGGTACGGACCCGAACTTTACAGTTCGGTTTAGCTCAACTCTAGAAGAGACTAAACTGCAAGTAAGTAGAATTTTTTAGAATGATTATTAGTATTTCATTAAGTCTAGGTTCACATCTATGCGCTTTTTAGTGCATTTACAGTTTGCAGAAACACTTTACAGTCTATTTAAGAAGGTTACCTATGGTACAAGTCCACATCTATGCGTTTTTTTAGCATTTTTTTTAGAAAGGGTCAGGGACTTTTTTCCCGCAGCAGATTGGGTTTTGCGTGTAATAGACTTCAATGGACCGCACCAAAAACGCAAGTGCCTTTTTACATGTGTTTTGCTTTGTTTTTTCTCCATAACACGCTGTGTATAGTTGGTTGTTAAGAAGCAGGCTGAGTCATCGGCTGTCAGCAGGCTTCCCAGCTGACAGCTGAATGTAAAAACAAGAATTGCTGGCAACACATAAATCGGCAATTTTTTTTAAAATTCATACCAGATTCTTATTCGAGCATGCAGCCCGGCAGGTCAGGAAGGGGAGGGGATGAGCAAGCGCCCCCCCCCATCCCTGAACCATACCAGGCCACATGCACTCAGCATGGAGTGCTTTGGGATGAGGGGGCTCTGATTCTCCCCCCAAAGCCACTTTGTCCCTATGTTGATGGGGGGGGGCAAGGGCCTCTTCCCCACAACCCTGGCCTGTGGTTGTGGGAGTCTGTGGGCAGGAGGCTTATTCAGAATCTGGAAGCCCCCTTTAAAAAGAGGGCCCCCAGAACCTGGCCCCCTCCCTATGTGAATGAGAATGGGGTACAATGTACCCCTACCCATTCCCGAAAAAAAGTGTAACGCATAAGTGATTTTTGAGAATTCCTTACTAATTAAAAAAAAAAAATGTTCCCCAATGTAGATGCTTCGTCAATTACGACGCTCGTCGGACATGAAGAAAAAAAAGCTCAGCTCACACTGAAGGCTCCTGCAGTCTGACAGTACTTAAATAGCTAAGGGGCAGGGCCACCAGATGACGTCACCTGGTGGCACCGCCCCCTGTGACATCATCGACTGGTGCATGCTGGGCCGCCAACACATATGTGTTTTTACCGTGATTTTGCTATGTTTCAGGTGCATTTCCTGTGCATTTCTGGTGCGTTTATGGGTTGCTTGCACCTGCGAAAAATGGACATGTGACTCAAAAATGCACCAAAAACACAATTGCAGTGCGTTTTTAACGAGATTTTACCACCATTTCCATTCATTTCAATGAGAAGCTGAGTTTTGTGCGGCTTTCAAAACCAGGACCTTTCAAAACGCACTGCGGTGTGGACAGTCCCATTGTATTCAGCCTGGTACGTGCAAAACACTGCATGTGATTTGCACAGGAATCGTGCTGCAATTCTGTGCACATCACATGCGATGTTTGTATGGCTCAAATCACATTTGCACCAAAATGGTGCAGGCCTGCAGGGACTTTTTTTCCCCGCGCCTGAATCACATTGCATGCAATTGCACTGCGTTTTGCAATCAGTTTCGGAGTGTCCTTAATCTAACATTGACACCCACTGCAGATCGCATGGACACCGCGGGATTGCCTTGCAGCGCTATGCGTTGCGGGGAAATGCAGCTAATCTTGTGCGTTCCCCACATTGCATCAGTGTGAACCAGGGCTCAAGGGAAAGCTTTTTCCTGTGTGTGTCAGTGTGAAAAGGCTCTAAGGTTTGCAATACAAGACCCTCAAAACTTTTCTGTATTTTTACATCTGGCCAAAAACACACTTCGCCCTGGTTCACACTGATGCGATGCGGGAAACGCACAAGATTCGCTGCTCATTCGCTGCACAAATCTAACCACACAGACATCGCATGTGATGTGCACAGGAATGCGGTGCGACTCCTGTACAAATCACATGCGGTGTTCCGCATGCACTAGTGTGAACCCAGGCTTACAGTGTAGAGGGGCTCCACTCTGAATGGAGTAGTAATGGAGACAGCAATGGACAGCAGCCTGAGGAGAGGGTAGTGTTAGATGCACTAGCAGAATTGTATAAGCTTGACTAATAAAATAAAGCTGAATTCCAGGTAACAATTTTTAAGCAGTTACAGCAAACAGGAGTGGCCCGTCCATTAAGGGCACACGGGCGCCTCCCCCCCACCTGTGCCACCCCCCATATTCATGCGTTCGACCCCCATACAAGGTGCCAGAAGCATGATTTCCAATGGTGGGGGGGTTTTGAAGCACCTGATTAGAGTCAGAGGCTCTAATAGGTTTCAAAATAGGGTGGGCTCGGGGCTTAGAGCACTGCACTCTGAGCCCACCCAGGTGTGTTACAATAGCGAATGAGTATTCATCATTGAAAACACTGATCCTCCGCCCGGCCAATAAAGAAGTGAGTCGGAGACCCATTTCCCAACTGGCCGAAAGGAGAAGCTTTCCGATTGGCCGTTGAGGAGCAGGGAGGACACGGAAGCCGCCGTGACGGATGCAGGGTAAGAGAAAGCTGCCCATGATGCCTACGTCCTGGGTGAAGGGCTGCCTGTCTTAGATGGGGTAAGTGATCCTGCCCAGGAAGGGGGGGGGGGGCGGGATGTATGTGTTTGCCGCTCTCCCCAAAAAAATTGCCACCAGCCGCCACTGACAGCATTTTTTTTTCCTTTTGGAATGAAGGTTGTACCATTTAAGCACCCCAGTATGTGTTAAATGGTTTGCTCCAGCCCTCTTACTGCCACTTTGGCTAGACAGCTTGGTCTGTTAAAGCAAAATGAAACCCTCCTATTCTTTATAGCCAAGGAAGCTGCCATCTTAGCCTCTGTTTGATCTGTAGTTGCCATGGTGCTGCACACAGCGCTGTATCTTGGCCTAGGCCAACAAGGCCCAGGCCTAGGGCGGCAATTTGCAGGGGGGCAGCACAAAAAGAGTCCCCGCTGGCTTGCGCTATGGGGCAGACTGGCCTGGGAGGCAAATCGGTCTAGCACCCCCGTAAAGAGGCTTGGCAAGGCCGCCATCGGGGGGACAGCCCATACATATGTAGGGAACCTGGGCGTCCCAAGGTGCCCAGGCGGCGGACCCTAAACAATGAGTTGTTATGCTGCCCCATAGCCAAACAGGAAGTGTGAGAAAATCTCTGCAAATTAAGGGAATCCATTGCCCCCCCCCCCCCAAAGTCCTCAAAACTAGTGCCCCCACTGGAGAATTCCAAGGCGGGTCAGGAGACAAAAAGGGGTGGCTCATATTTAAATTAGGGGGGTGCACAAGTTTAGTCAGGCCTAGGGCAGCACAAAACCTAAATACACTGCTGGCTGCACGTGTGATCAGTTATGATACCAGCCTTTTGATGTCTTGACAAGTCAGTTAGGAGCACAAGCAAATGTGACAGTTATCATTCACAGCATGACTTGAATGTAACTGTTTTGGGAAACAGTTAAAAGGAAAGTTCTGCTTTAAAAGTAGTAGGAAAATAACAGGCTTACTGGCTGAATCTCCAGGTGAAAATAAAGATAATTAATACAGCCACCATATCTAAGGTTTTAATCACATGAGGTGTATCAATGTGTACGCCTGTGGGAGGCCGTGTTTACATGCACAGGGATGCACGGGTGTTCCATCCATCCCTGTGTAAGCAGTGCCATTGATGTCAATTGGTACACAATGGCTGCATGGACACAGAGGCTGCTCCCAATCTGACATCTGTGTGGGTGAGGATGCATGGCCCTGAAATGCACGTGTGAGTTTGAGGACAGGCATCCACTTTGATGTCAGATTGAGAGCAGCAGATAAACCCATGCAGGTACATCTGTGCATCCCCATGCAGGTAAATGCAGCCTCACACAGGCGTATGTATTGATATACCCCGCGTGAACGAGGCCTAAGAATTGGTGAGCTGCAATATAATACAATTTTGTTTTTGGGTCTAATACCACTCTAAGATCACCTGATTTGAGTCAGTTGTGTCACTTGCAATGAAGTTGAATAGCCTCAATTTCAGTGTCCTGGAAGTGGTATGTCACAAGGTAAACAGAGAATGGTAGCATCCATTCTGCTTATCATTAACTTACTCAGCTTAGACTGAAAATCTCATAACGACAGTATATGGCAGGGCACAAGGTGATAAGCAGTGGAATAAGCTCAGGAGTATAAATCTGACAACATAGGTGTGCGCACGGAGTGCACACTGTAACCACCCTGTGCAGCACAGATTCCCCCTGCTTACTGGGCTCAATCATCCCCCCCATTCACCCACCCTGCCAGCTTCCCTCCTCTCCTTGCAGCTGCTTCTGTGGGCACACAAGGGGATGTTTCAGGATGAAGAGCGAGAAAGGCACCAGCAAATTTTACCGGCCCTTTCCTTTTCTGAATGAACGCAGTGAGTGATTGGTACTGATTACTCACTGTTTTCATTTATAATGGAAGCATAGTATATTGTGTTTGCTATGCTTCAGTTTATGAATGAACAAGAAGCCACTCATCACACTTCCCATTCATTCAATGCCCAGTGCAGCTGAGGCTGCAGAGAAAGAGACTGGGGAATCTCTGTCCTCAGTGTCTTTCTCTGTCTCAAAAGTGAAACATCAGGGGTCTATTTAGACCTGTCCCCTAACAGGGCTCCTAAAATTTGTAAAAAAAAGATACAATTGTTAAAATTAATAATAAATAAATAAAATGATAAAAATAAAACTACTGACACCGCCCACTGCCCTACTGACACCAACTTCTGCTCTACTGACACCGTCCACTTGCCTACTAACACACGCACATGTGTTTGAGTTCTAGGGTGCACACCCTAATGCAATAGACTGTGCACCCCTATGTCTGACAGCCTCCTCCCCTCATTCAATCATGTTGTTAGAATAGAGTTTTAATTGTAATTAACAGTGTCGGTCTCTGGCAGCAAGACCATTGCTGCTTATCATCAAGATCACACTACTTGCGATGCTGTGTGTCTCTTTTCAGGAGCATGTAAACATATACAGCCAATGGTTCACACAGCAAGCACCAGAGTATTTAATTATTTCTTTTTTGAAAATAAATGATTAATTCTGTCTGGGCCAGTGCCATGTATGTCACAACCCCGCAGCTCTGCCATTTTGGTTATAATAGTTAACCACTTCAATACAGGATACTTACACCCAGGGGCGTTGCTAGGTCTACAAAAGATCTGGGGCTAGAGCCCATAGCAACGAAGTAAAGAAAGACATACGCTTGAGCAGGCATACATGTTATAAAATAATTAATAATAGTAATAAATATACATGTGCATGTATGTATGTATGTGTGTGTATATATATATATATATATATATATATATATATATATATTAATATTACAGAGTCTGCATTCCAGACCGGGACATACCTGCTAATTGCAGAACTGCACCCACCCTGTAAGAGACCTGGGGCTATGGGCCCCAGACTCGGGGCTATAGCCCCAATAGCCACCCCCTAGCGACGCCTCTGCTTACACCCCCTTCCTTACCAGACCAATTTTCAGCTTTCAGCGCTCTCACACTTTAAATGACAATTACTCAGTCATGCTACACTGTACCCAAACACATTTTTATCATTTTTTTCTCACAAATAGAGCTTTCTTTTGTTTTTAATTTTTTTTCAATATAAGAGAAAAAGTGGCGAAAATTGTGAAAAAAACTACTTTGTTTTTAGTTTGTATTGAAAAATTTTGCAAAAAAGTAATTTTTCTTCATAAATTTGGGTCATAATTTATACTGCTACATATCTTTGGTAAAAATAACCCAAATTAGTGTATATTATTTATTCTCTGTGAAAGTTATAGAGTCTACAAGCTAGGGTGCAAACCATTGAAAATTGATCACACCTGATGTACTGACCGCCTATCTCATTTCTTGAGACCCTAACAAGCCAGGAAAGTACAAATACCCCCCAAATGTCCCCTTTTTGGAAAGTAAACATTCCAAGGTATTTAGTAAGAGGCGTGGTGAAGTTGTAATTTTTTCCCCACAATGCTTTGCAAAATGACAATTTTTTTTTTTTTTACACAAAATTGTTATCACAACAAGTTATTTCTCACACACAGCATATGCATACTTGCAATGACACCCCAAAATACATTCTGCTACTCCTCCTGGGTATGGGGATACCCCCTGTGTGAGACCTTTACACAGCCTGGCCACATACAAAGGCCTAACATTGAAGTAGCACCTTTAGGCGTTCTACGAGCATAAATTACACATCTCAGTCACCTATTTTGAAGGCCCTGGAGCACCAGGACAATGGAATTGCCCAAAAAAATGACCCTGTTTTGGAAAGCAAACACCCTAACGTATAATCTAATGAGGCATAATGAGTCTTTTGAACAGTTCATTTTTTTCCAGAAGTTTTTGGAAAATGTGGCAAAAAAATGAAAATGCATTTTTTAACACAAAGTTGTCCATTTATAATATATTTCCAACACATAGCATGTGCATAGCAAAAATGACACCCCAAAATACATTCTGCTACTCCTCCTGAGTATGGTGATACCACATGTGTGAGA
The DNA here is from genome assembly GCA_018402905.1 of Glandirana rugosa. Classification (NCBI taxonomy): domain Eukaryota; kingdom Metazoa; phylum Chordata; class Amphibia; order Anura; family Ranidae; genus Glandirana; species Glandirana rugosa. The sequence goes on along the minus strand of BLSH010278153.1, from coordinate 1,243,706 downwards.
CTTTTACACAGCCTGGCTACATACACAGGCCCAACATTGAAGTAGCACCTTTAGGTGTTCTACGAGCATTAATTACACATCTCATTTCTCAACCACCTATTACACTTTTGAAGGCCCTGGAGCATCAGGACAGTGGAATTACCCACAAAATGACCCCATTTTGGAAAGCAAACACCCCAGCATATATTCTCTGAGGCATTATGAGTCTTTTGTACGGTTCATTTATTTCCACAAGTCTTCGGAAAACGTGGAAAGAAAATGAAAACTTATTTTTTTTTTACACAAAGTTGTCAATTTACATGAAATTTCTAACACATAGCATGTACATAGCAAAAATGACCCCCCAAAATATATTCTGCTACTCGTCCAGAGTATGGCGATACCACATGTGTGAGACTTTCACACAACCCGGCCACATAGAGAGGTCCAGCATTGAAGTAGTACCTTCAGGCGTTCTAGGAGCATAAATTACAGCATAGGCTTCTCTGAAGAGATAGGTTTTCAGGGATCGTCTGAAGGTGGACAAACTAGGAGAAAGTCGGACAGATTGGGGTAGAGCATTCCAGAGGATGGGAGAGGCTCTGGAGAAGTCCTGGAGGTGAGCATGGGATGAGGTGACAAGGGAGCTAGAGAGCAGGAGGTCTTGGGAGGAGCGAAGAGATCGATTTGGTTGGTATTTTGAGACCAGGTTAGTGATGTAGCTGGGGGCCAGGTTGTGAATTGATTTATAAGTTATTGTTAGGATCTTGAATTTAATACGTTGGTTGAGTGGCAGCCAATGTAGGGATTGACAAAGGGGTGTAGCAGATGCCGAGCGGTTTTTGAGATGGATGAGCCTGGCGGCAGCGTTCATAATGGACTGTAGTGGGGATAGACTATTTAGAGGTAAGCCAGTGAGGAGGGAGTTGCAGTAGTCGAGGCGAGAAATGACCAGGCAGTGGATTAGTAGCTTTGTGGCGTCATCGGTTAAGAAGGGGCGTATGTTGGAGATGTTGCGGATGTTGAGGCGGCAAATTTTGGATAGCGATTGTATGTGAGGCTGAAAGGTTAATTTGGAGTCTAGGATTACACCTAGGACCTTGGAGTGGGGGGACGGGTTGATAGTTGAGCCATTGATTTTGACAGAGAAATCTGGGGAAGTGGCACGTGGGGGAGGAAATATCATAAGCTCGGTTTTGGATAGGTTGAGTTTGAGGAAGTGATGTGACATCCAGGCTGATATGTCTATCAGTAAGTTTATGATGCGTGAGGAGACAGATGGAGAGATCTGGGGGGTTGAGAGGTAGATTTGTGTGTCATCAGCATACAGATGATACTGAAAGCCATGGGTGGCAATCAGCTGACCCAGGGAGGAGGTGTAGATTGAGAAAAGGAGAGGTCCAAGAACAGAACCTTGGGGGGCACCGACAGAGAAGGGAAGATGAGAGGAGGAAGCAGAGTTGTAGGTGACACTAAAGGAGCGGTGGGATAGGTAGGATGAGAACCAGCTTAGAGTACAGTCATGGAGACCAAAGGCGTGGAGTTTTTTGAGGAGGAGGGGGTGGTCCACTGTGTCAAAGGCAGCAGAAAGGTCCAGGAGTAGTAATACAGAATAGTGTCCGTTGGTTTTAGAAGTTATTAGGTCATTAGTGAGTTTAAGGAGAGCAGTTTCTGTAGAATGCTGAGGGCGAAATCATTTTATTTTTTATTTTTTTTGTAATAATTTGGTCACATTTGCAGCATATTGCAATGTTAAAGCCATATTAAACCCCAGAACAAAAATATAATATGTTGCAGTTTAGCAGCAGGGTCCAACTTTTATGATGAAACGTTTCCACCGAGGTAACGAGGAGACAGGTCTCACCTCTATGGAATTCGGTTCTTCACACAATGACCGGCCTAGTGGTCCACTTTTATATCCCTTTTTCTTTTGCTTACGTCGGTGATACAAATTCCTAACGATTTGACGTTGTATAATATAAAAACAAGACCCCAAATTATACCGAAATTGTAACGTTATACGACGTTTACACTGGTTTAATAATGTTTTTTTTATTTTTTATTTTACTAAAGCGGGAGTCGTAAGATGTCTTTGACGAGAGGAATTTGAGTGATTACTGGATTATTGAAGATTTTGG
>BLSH010278153.1:1225501-1237573 GCA_018402905.1 Glandirana rugosa | reverse complement strand
GTGTGATTTAAATGGAGGGGCATGTCTCAGAGTCCTGGTGGTTCTTTCAGTACATGGATGTAGAATGAGAAAGAGTTGGTGGGAGCAGTAATAGGGAGAGGACAGAAGGTGGGGCGATATATAAAACCTTGGTGGTGGAAAAGAGGGGTGAAGGTAAGAGAGTTTGAGGAGAGAGGACACAGGTGCCAGAAGGAGTGGTAGAGAATGCATGTTATAGAGTGGAAGGAGAGCTGAATAGAGAGACCGGGTCACCTGAAGGCTGTTGGGTGTTTGCAGTTTAGTTTGCTATGTATATTCGCTTTGTGCAATCGCTGAAGTGCAGAGATTGAAGTGCTGATCACTTGTAGAAAGCATCACTTTGAGAAAGCAGCCCCTGCAATGTGCTCCCCCCTGCAATGTGCTTGCCCTATAAGTGTGCTCAAATTTATACTGGTAAAAGGGTGGGGGTGGAAATTTGTTAATTAATCATGGGTGATTATAAGGATGCCTAACAATCAAGTGGACCTTTCACTTAAGACAAACCAGAGATGGGCCAGAGATTCTGCATGAACATCTTACTACCTTCTAAACCACTCGACAGGTTTGCTTTAAAAAAAAATCTCTATTTTACTAGTAAATGATTCTGTTTCTCTGAGTCAGTATGTAAAATCCAGTTATAATGATGCGCAATTAGTGTTAAGGCTGCGGTTAACAATGACTTCTTTTCCTGCATTCCAAAACACAATTTCATGAAAATGAACACCAAGCACAGATCCAGTTTAAGCACTCCCAGAATCATCTTAGAAATGCCCCCTTTATTAACATATTCCTTACAGTCACCAAAATGTAAGAACGTTCTTGGAAATTCTTTGTTTGCAATTAGCTCTTATCTCATTAGTAAAGAACAAACAGTGACAGCTTTCATTTTATTTTTTATTTTTTTTGTAATAATTTAGTCACATTTGCAGCAGATTGTAATGTTAAAGCCATATTAAACCCCAGAACAAAAATATAATATTTTGCAGTTTAGCAATCCTTAAACATAGTGGCTGCATTCCTTTTCTTTTTCCCTATATTTTCACCTGGTGATCCGGCCAGTAACACACTTCTTGGCTTAAGGTATCTCCACTCTGGACAGAGGAGCAATGGAGCCACCTTTGCAAAGTAGTATTTTCAACCTGGGACGAGGGTAGTGTTGCAGTACCAGATTTAGATTTACCTGAATATAAAATTAAAGTCAAACTCCAGCTAAGACTTTTTGAGTGGTTACAGCAACAGTTTTTTCCTTTTACCATTGTAAGCACCCCTGTATGTGTTAAATGGTTTCTCTCAACTCTTTAACTTCCACTTTTGCTGGACATCTTGGTCTGTTGAAAAATAACAGACTTACTGGCTGGTTCACCAGGTGAAAAAAAACAAAAATAAATGCTGCCACCACATTTAAGGCTGGATTCACACTAGCCCAAATTGGATTTGGCTTTCTCCGCATCCAATTCGCATGACACGAGATTGTGACCAGCTCTCAATGGAGCCAGTTTACACATCTCTGGTGTGGCTGCGGAGCAAATTGCACAGGGGTCTTGTGCATCTTTGGTTCCATTTTAGGTCCGAATTCATGCAAAAATTCTGGCCTGATTTGTCTGAGATTTGGCCTGAAATGGAGAACAGTGACACACCAGACCCCTGCTGTCAGCCGCATCCGTCTGGAGTGTGAACCCAGCCTAAAGTAGTAGTAAAGTCCGCTTTGTGAATTTTACCTACAGGTAAGCCTATAATAAAGCTTACCTGTAAGTAAAATGAATATCTCCTAAACGTGCACAATTTAAGAAATATTCACCCTGGATGCAGCCGTTGACATCACCGGCGCATGCGCTCTGAATGTCCGGCATACCATGCCGTCCTCGTACTGACATTGCGGCTCCGGCTAATCATACCGAAAGAAAATGTCAGCCCTCTCAATGGTGACAACGCAATGCTGGAGGGCTTCATTCTAAGGTAAGTATTTGATAATGTGTTTGATAATGTGCTTGTATGCAATGCATTCTAGCACATTATGCAATTGCCTTAGAGGCGTTTTTGTTTTTTTTATATTTATACATATTTTTTTTTATATTGGTAAGCTGCAATATATATAAAATTTTTGTTTTAGGGTTTAATACCACTTACGGACCACCCTCCGTCATTGTACGTCGGTATTTTGATGTGGAATGCCGTTGTTATGGTAGCCGATAGCTACCATAACCCCAGTATTGTTTTTTTCAGTGGGCGGTCCGCTTTCAGATAAAAGTAGTCTCTGCAGCGGATTCGTAGTAATATCACTTTTATTGGGGGCGGGAGAGGGCCCTCTGCCATTTTCTGGTCATCTCCACTGCTCACCGGATACGTCGGTAGCAGCGGAAACGATTGGGTCTGCTCCCCTCACTGCCTGGATGCCAAGTGAGGGCAAGATGGCGCCCACTTGGCTCCATGGCATTAAAGGGCGGAAGCATAGTCAAACGTTACTTCCACCCAATGCTCTTAAAGGAGCCAGTTTTTTTTTCAAGTGACATTTTTTTTTTTTTTTGCATTTTAGTGTAAATATGAGATCTGAGGTCTTTTTGAGGTCTTGTCATGCTTTTTTCTATTACAAGGAATGTTTACATAGTAATAAAAGTGACCCAATATTTTTAAAGGACAGTGTAAATATAAAAAGTAAAATAAATAAGAAAAAAAATGAAAGTGCCCCATCCCGCAGAGTTTGCGTGCAGTACCGCCCGCATATGAAAATGGTGTTCAAACCACACATGTCAGGTATCACCGCAATCATTAGAGCATGAGCAATAATTCTAGCACTGGACCTCCTCTGTAACTGGTAACCTGTAGAATTTTTTAAACTTCGCCGATGGAGATTTTTAAGTGCCAAAGTTTGTCGCCATTCCACGAGCAGGCGCAATTTTGAAGCATGACATGTTGGGTATCAATTTACTTGGCATAACATTATATTTCACAATATAGAAAAATAATTTGGCTATCTTTACTGTTGTCTTATTTTTTAATTCAAAAGTGAATTTTTCCCCAAAAAATTGCGCTTTTAAGACCTCTGCGCAAATACGGCGTGACATAAAGTATTGCAACAACCGCCATTTTATTCTCTAGGGTGTTAGAAAATATATATATATATAATGCTTGGGGGTTCTAAGTCATTTTCTAGCAAAAATCTGATTTAAACTTGTAAACACTGAATCTCAGAAAGAGGCTCTGTCCTTAAGTGGTTAAAGGGGTTGTAAAGTTTCATTTTTTTTTTCTTTTAAATAACAAACATGTCATACTTACCTCTTCTGTGCATGCAAGAGTTTTGCACAGAGTGGCCCAATCCTCTTCTTCTGGGGTCCTTAAGCGGTGCTCCTGGCTCCTCTCTGCATTGAGTGCCCCCATGAAGAAGCGCTCTACCTCAGGACACCTGTCTGGGTGCGCTCCCATGTCCCGCTGCTGCGTCCATTGACACAGACAACAGGACTCGGTCCCACCCCCGGCTCCCGCATCATTGGATTTGATTGACAGCAGCAGGAGCCAATGGCTACGGTGCTATCAATCTATCCAATCAGGATCCGAGACACCAGCTGGAGCTGCTGTGCTCATCACCGTTACTGGAAAGACCGGGTTCAGGTAGCTAAAAGGGGGTATCTGGGGGTGGGGGGGCTGCTGCATCACAGGAGGTTTTTCCCCTTAATGCATAGAATACATTAAGGGGAAAAACCTTGATGGTTTACAACCCCTTTAATTAGCGTATTAGTATATTATGCACAGGACAAGTATGCAAGAAATACAGGTATAGGTATACACTGTATAGCAGTATCAAATGACAGGCAAACTTTTGGCAGGATTTTAGGGTAAACTTTAGCCATACAATAGCTATATATTTTTGTATACTGCATTTAAAATGAATGGACATAGAGTTTGATCTTCCAATTGTTCATTATATGTACTTCGGAGCTCTTTGCAATGTAAACCTGTAACTAAACCGTGTTCTGCATATCTATAACTACAATTGATTCTCTGGACTTGGTATGTTGCCTGTGCTCCTTATTACTTTGTACTTTGCTGCAAAACTTTAATCAAAAATTACAATTATAAAAATAAATAAATATTGGACATGTTTTACATACACGCTTTCCAAAACAGGAGTTACTTTTCCCATTATACTGTACACATAAAATCTGAGTTTTCTATGTAAGCTTTTTTCTTTATAAATCGTGGCATATTGCTTAAAAGCTAACATTATTTCATCAAATATGATATCGATTTAGGTGATCTTTTGCTTTAAGAGGCTTTGGATGGTTAAAGTTTTTGGCTGTTACAGTCTGTGCCCATTAGAGAAGTGTTCCACAGCTATCTACAGTGTATCATAGCTTTATTCAAATATTATAAAGGCTTTGGGCTTCTGATAGGGCAAAGTTTAGTCATTTACTTCTGTAGAATGTTGTTAGACAAATCTGTATATTTCAAACATTCAGACAATTGTTATGCAAGATCCATGATTATTTTATCATTACAATACTTTTCGGCATTACTTAATCTTTCTGTTTATCCCTTTGCCAGTTATGTGTTGTATTTAGAGTACAGTGTCTTTTTTTTTATTAAGGGTTAGAAAACTGCGGACACACATTTACCTAGAGATAAGCACCCCAATCACACAAACACACACACACACACACACACACACACACAAAGTGGGAAGCAATACAGTTTTCAAAGGGAAGGAGAGCATATTTCTTTCTACGTCTTCCCCCTTTTCGGATTACTGTAGATTGTACTCACAGTTAGTGATGGTGACTGGTCCAGCTGAATTGCCTGCTTCAAGAACTTTGATTTTCCTGTACACAGACGGTTTCTAAGCTAGTTGTGTTTCCTCGATAAACAAAAACTTTCTTCAGCTCTTTGGCCCAGTTATATCTTGCTCTGCATGTTTAAACGCTTGTTCCCACAGGGTGAATCACAGGAACACATCACAGCAGGTCATGGTTATTTTGCAGTTCAATATGTATTACTCTTCAGCACATACCAGATGTACAGTCACAGCTTGATATCCAAACACATACTGCTCCTGCACTCTTACAGTTAGCAGCCATTACAGAACTCTGCTCCAAACTTCACATACTGTCAGGCACACAAACACCCACACAAGCACACACACATACACACACGCACACATACCATCACACGCCATCTAGTGCTTAGCAGCTTATACATTACTGTATAAAAGACGGAATAGAATTACACACACCCGTCTGACAGTGGATGAAGTGCGTCTGACAGCTCTCAGAAGCATTAATTTATATTAATATGGATCTGGCAAGGAAGCAGGGATCTGTAATTTGTCACAATAAAATAACTACCTCTAGTAAATCTTTGATTTATTTAGGTCAGTAAGGATTGTACGCAAAAGTGGGACAGGGCTAATCTTGTTTTTCTCATGCAAAGTTGACTATAAGTTAAAGTGATACTAAAGTCTTGTTTTTTTTTTTTTAGTTAAACATAACAAATATGTTATACTTACCTGCCCTGTGCAGTGGATTTGCACAGGGCAGCCCGGATCCTCCTCTTCTCAGGTCCCTCTTCAGTGCTCATGGACCCCCTTCCTGTTGAGTGCCCCCACAGCATGTAGTTCGCTATGGGAGCACCCGAGCCAAGCCATGGTTCCCTGTGCCCATTCAGACATGGAGCCACGGCCCTGCGCCTCCCATTTCTCTCCTCATTGGTTGACTGACTTTGATTGACAGCAGCAGGAGCCAATGACACCTTGCTGCTGTCTCAGCCAATGAGGAGGGGAGTTCCAGGCACCCGAGACACTCCTACAACATCGCTGGATCTAGATGGGGCTCAGATGAGTATTAGAGAGGCTGAGAGGGGCTGCTGCACACAGAAGGCTTTTTATCTTAATGCATAGAATGCATTAAGATAAACCTTCTTCCTTTACAATCACTTTAAGGCAGCCATACAGGGTTTGAATTTCAGGAAATTCAGCAAATTAGAGTCATTGGCAGCCCTTGCCAGTTTGACAAAAGTTGATTGTTTAACTGCTTAAGGACTGCCCCACATACATTTACTGTGGCAGGGCAGCCCTTTAGTGCAAATTCACATACCTGTACGTGATTCTCACCTTCGGCACTCGGTTGCACGCACCGCCGGAGCAATTGGGCACAGCAGGAGCCAATCAGCGGGTCTGGCGGCCAGGAACCCGTTGATCGTTCGTAGAGAGGCAGAACAGCGGTTTATGTAAACTATGTAAACCGCTGTTCTGCCAGAAAGGAAAATGGAGATCTCATGTTTCTGCTTAGCATCTCTGTTTTCCTTTAGTCAAAGCACTCCATCTACAGTTAGAAAGCACACATAGGGACACATTTAACCCCTTGATTGGCCCTGATGTTAAACCCTTCCCTGCCAGTGTCATTTATACAGTGTATACTTTGCCAAAAACTGTTACTTAGGGGTTGATTTACTAAAACTGGAGAGTGCAAAATCTGGTGGCAGCTCTGCATGGTAGCCAATCAGATTCTAATTTCAGCTTGTTCAATTAAGCTTTGACAAAAAAAAAAAACTGGAAGCTGATTGGTTTCTATGCAGAGCTGCACCAGATTTTGCACTCTCCAGTTTTAGTAAATTAACCCCTTAGTGTCAGATTTTTCCACCACAATGTTGCAGTCCCACTAAAAATTGCTGATCGCTGCCATAACTAGTAAAAAATATTTAAAAAATAAAAAGTCCCTAAATCTATCCCATAGTTTGTAGATGCTATAACTTTTGCGCAAACCAATCAATATACCCCCTTATTGGGATTTTTTTACCAAAATATTTAACAGAACACATATTGGTCTAAATGTATGAAGAAATTTGATTTTTTTACTTTTTTATTGGAAATATTTTATAGCAAAAATTAAAAAATATTGTTTTTTTTTTCAAAATTGTCAATCTTTTTTGTTTATAGCGCAAAAAATAAAAAACGCAGAGTCTATGTGTGTGCGCTGAGCAGGAGCACACACATAGTCTGATTGGCTGCCCCCTGAGCCATCAGAGCCAATGACTCTGTGGACAAGCAGATCTCTGCACACACCTGCCTGCTATTAGATGGGGTAAGTGCGGGACCTCTTCTAACTTCGGGTGGGGGGATGGTGGGGGGGGTGCCGCCACGAGCCCCTATCTGGTGCCCTGTATGCCCTATCTGGTGCCCAGTATGCCCTATCTGGTGCTCTGTATGCCCTATCTGGTGCCCTGTATGCCCTATCAGGCGCTCTGTATGCTCTATCGCGTGCTCTGTATGCCCTATCTGGTGCCCTGTATGCCCTATCTGGTGCCCTGTATGCCCTATCTGGTGCTCTGTATGCCCCATCTGGTGCCCTGTATGTCCTATCTGGTGCTCTGTGTGCCCTATCTGGTGCTCTTTATGCCCTATCTGGTGCCCTGTATGCCCTATCTGGTGCTCTGTATGCCCTATCTGGTGCCCCGTGTGCCCTATCTTGTGCCCTGTATGTCCTATCTTGTGCTCTGTATGCCCTATCTGGTGCCCTGTATGCCCTATCTGGTGCTCTGTATGCCCTATCTGGTGCTCTGTATGCCGTATCTAGTGCCCAGTATGCCCTATCTGGTGTTCTGTATGCCCTATCTGGTGTCCTGTATGCCCTATCCGGTGCTCTGTATGCCCTATCGGGGTCTCTGTATGCCCTATTTGGTGCCCTGTATGCCCTATCTGGTGCTCTGTATGCCCTATATGGTGCCCTGTATGCCCTCTCTGGTGCCCTTTATGTCCTATCTGGTGCTCTGTATGCCCTATCTGGTGCCCTGTATGCCCTATCTGGTGCTCTGTATGCCCTATCTGGTGCCCTGAATGCCCTATCTAGTGCTCTGTATGCCCTATCTGGGACCCTGTATACCCTATCTGGGGCTTTGTATACTGCTATCTGGTGACTCTGTATACTGCTATATGGTGAGTCTGTATATTGCTATCTGGGGCCCTGTATGCCCTATGTGGTGCCCTGTATGCCCTATCTGGTGCCCTGTATGCCCTATCCGGTGCCCTGTATGCCCTGTCTGGTGCCCTGTATGCCCTGTCTGGTGCCCTGTATGCCCTATCTGATGACCTGTATGCCCTAGCTGGTGCCCTGAATGCCCTATCTGGTTCTCTGTATACCCTATCTGGGGCTTTGTATACTGCTATCTGGTGACTCTGTATACTACTATATGGTGAGTCTGTATATTGCTATCTGGGGCTCTGTATACTGCTATCTGGGGCTCTGTATACTGCTATCTGGGACTCTGTATACTGCTATCTGTGGCTCTGTATGCTGCTATCTGGGGCTCTGTATACTGCTATATGGGACTCTGTATACTGCTATATGGTGACTCTGTATACCTATCTGTGATGCTGTATACCCTATCTGGTGATGCTGGGCTGTATACTCCTGACACAAGGGGTGGAAACTATAAGAGGTGGGGCATATGAGAGTGGGAGGAGTCAAAAAGGAAGGTAGGGGTCTGGTGCCCCCCCCATCCTAAAATTTCACCAGCCACCACGGAGTAGCAGTCTTTCATAAGGTGCACACTATGGAGGAGATTTACTAAAGGTGATGCACACAGAATCTGGTGCAGCGGTGCATAGTAATCAGCTTACAGGTTTTATTGGCAAAGCTTAATTAAACAAGCTTAAGTTAGATGCTAATTTGTTACTATGCACAACTGCATCAGATTCTGTGTGCCCCAGTTTAGTAAATCTCCCCCCTATATCTACATTAGAAACGGCTGTCAGACTCTGAGCACTGGGAGCTCCTTGTGAAGACTGGTAACTTCTCCTCATCTCTTGGTAAGGGCAGGGGCCTTGCAGAAAGAATAGAAGAAAGAAACAAATACCCCCATAATGGACAGTTGGAAGTAAAGGTGAGGGACTGAGCAAGAAGATATGTTTGTAAAGACCCTTTAGGAAGGTGGGAGCTGTCTCATTTGGGATTGGTCATCCAAGTGCCATGTAAGTGCTCTGTGCTCAAATGTAAACAAACTTGTGCTCCAGTGTTCAAATTGCTAATTCTTAGGCCTCATACACACGGACGTTTCTTAAAAAATAAACAAAACGTCGGGCCCGACGTCAAGGAAAAAAACCCGGCGTTTTTCTGCGTTATGCATCAGCGTTAGTGAGCGTCGGCGTCAATAGGCATTTTTTTTAAAAAATCATCCCTCTGCTATTTTTCAACCTAAACACGTCGGCGTCAAAAAACGCCGGTTAACACCGGTACAATATTAGTTGGCGTTTGTTGCCGTTAGTTGGCGTTTTGTGGCGTCGGCGTCAAAAAATGCCAAAACGTTACAGCCTCAGAACGCACTGGCCATGGCTTCTAGTTTCAGCTCACTAACGCCAACGCCATCTACAGCTCAAAAACGTCGCCGTGTTTATGGGGCTATTGACTAACATGGAGAGCTGCAAAAAACGCCAGAAAACGCCGGCGTCAAAAAACGTCCGTGTGCATGAGGCCTAAAGGTTAAGCCTCTTACCAAAAAAAAATAAATAAAAGAGATCACAAGCACTCTTTTCCAAAAGGAGGACTGATGCTCTCACCATCACACTTCCACATACACTATGTTGTCAAAAGTATTGGGATGCCTGCATTAAAGCAAAGAGATGACCGCACACATGCTGCACCGGTTTGCTGGAAAATGTTTGTAAATTTATTCAACAAGATACATCACAAAGTGACAAGTATAATGACAGATAACCAGGTTATGAATAAGCAGACGTAAGCGCTGTGAAACGCGTTAACCCATTGTCATGCATGGACATGCCGGTATCTGTCATTATGGTTGTCACTTTGTGATGTATCTTGTTGAATAAATTTACAAACATTTTCCAGCAAACCGGTGCAGCATGTGTGCGGTCATCTCTTTGCTTTAATGTGGATCTCCTGAAATCACGAATGGGACCTGCACCTGTTGGCCGGATGTTTGTTACCCCGCACCTGAGCGGCTTCACTCCCTTTCTCTTTTGGATATTGGGATGCCTGCCTTTACACACGCATGAACTTTAATAGCATCCCAGTCTTAGTCCGTAGGGTTCAATATAGAGCTGGTCCACCCTTTGCAGATATAACAGCTTCAACTCTTCTGGGAAGGCTCTCCACAAGGTTTAGGAGTGTGTCTATGGGAATGTTTGAGCATTCTTCCAGAAGCACATTTGTGAGTTCAGGCACTGATGATGGATGAGAAGGCCTGGCTCTCAGTCTCTGCGCTAGTTCATCCCAAAGGTGTTCTATTGGGTTGAGGTCAGGACTCTGTGCAGGACAGTCAAGTTCCTGCACCCCAAACTCACTCACCCATGTCTTTATGGACCTTGCTTTGTGCACGGGTGCACAGTCATGTTGGAACAGGAAGGGGCCATCAAACTGTTCCAACAAAATTTGGAGCATGAAATTTTCCAAAATGTCTTGGTATGCTGACGTATTAAGAGAACCCTTCACTGGGCCTAAGGGGTCCAACCCCTGAAAAACAACCCCATACCATAATCCCTCCCTCCACCAAATGATTTGGACCAGTGCACAGGCTAGCCTGAACCTTTGAGAAAGCCTATTGGGCACTACATGTGAGGTGGACGGTGACATAATCACGCTGGGACTAGGTGGAGCTGTGTATGCCGAGGATTGTATTGTGAAATTAGCGTTTTTTACTTCTGAAATGTGAGTGGATTTTTATATGGAATAAATACCTTTCATTAGCAATTTGCACTATGGTTCTTTCCTCTTGCCTCCTGACACTGTGCTGAGAGCTGCTGAGAGCTACAGATTTGGAGTGTACAGCCAGTGGGAGCGGTGCCACTTATAACACTGCAAACCACATATAGACCTCCTTTAATTAGTGAGGTCCATTCAAGCAGGGGAGTGGACACCCATAGGTGGGGTGATGGGCACCGTGGTGATCAGAGACAATTACTGAAGAGTTTGGGACTGCAACCTTTTTTCATGGGCATTGAATCATTTATTTATGGACTGTATATATATATATATTTAAAAGAGAGATGGATATATAGACGATTTTTCACTGTTTTCAGATATTTATTTATGCACTATAATTTGAATGCACTATATTGAAGGAGAATGCTGCACTTTTTTGTGACTATTTAAAGTTAGATTGTCATATGCTACCCTTTTTGAATTTTTCATAACTTAAAGGGTGTGTATGGAGTGATTGCCAATATTGTTTTCTTTATCTAATAGGTTCAGAACTAATAAAACTAATAAAAAGTAAAAACTAAAACTAACTAATAATAAAAAAAAAAGTATTAGAGGTCTCTTAGGGCCAGTTCACACCTAGGTGATCCAACTTCAGGGGCGACTTTGCGAGGCAAAAGCGATTTGAAAGCGATTTGAAAGAGACTTCAGAGCTACTTTGGGCATTACAACGCGACCTGAAGTGACCTCCATGCCAGGCGACTTTGCCTGTGGCCAATCAGAGAAGAGAGAGATGGGAGTTGCCTTCAAACATTATTTTCTTTTTCCTGTAAAGTCGCTTCAAAGTCGCTTCTTCATAGGCGGTGATCCGACTATGCCTAGAAGTCGCTTTGAAATAGTACAGGAACCTTTTCAGAAGTTGCTCTGAAGTCGGAGCGACTTGAGTAATGCATATTAACCACTTGCCGACCGCCGATCGGCATCTGACGGCGACAAAGTGGCTCGTTCCCGCAAATCGCCGCCATACGACGGCGGCTGCGGGAACGTGTATAGTGAGCGCGCGCGCGCCGCCGGAGGCGCGCCCGCGCGCTCACCTAAACGCCCTTGCTCGGTGAAACAGCGGCAGTCTACGGCTAGCCGCCAGCCGTTCACCAATTATACGTAATGAGTTCAGCGAGGCTGAAGTCTCGTTGAAGACTTTTCCAAGGACATGATAAAGTTTCGCTGAAGATCCGTATCAGCCTAGTGGCGGATACTTCTTCGCTGAAACTTCGCTGAAATGTCCTTTTTCTTTTATTACAAACTTCCGTTGAGGGTAGAGAGAGAAGAGACTAACCGGTGTCCGTTTCAGCGGACCGTACCTCCAGTGAAGTCCAGCGCAACATTACGGGTTTCATCGAGACTTCAGAGA
>BLSH010278153.1:1212613-1225482 GCA_018402905.1 Glandirana rugosa | reverse complement strand
GCCGCCATTTTTAGTAAAAAATAAAAAAAAATTAAAAACCCCAAAAATGAATTCTCATCATCCGTAAACGCGACCACTTTTGCGCAAACCAATCAATAAACGCCGATTGCGATTTTTTTTATCGCAAATATGAGGAAGAATATAAATCGGCCAAAAACGGTGAAAAAAAATGTTTTTTTATATTTTTTTTTGGGATTTGTATTTTAGGAAAAAGTAAGAAATTTGGGTTTTTTTGCAAAATTGTCGCTCTTCTTTTGTTTATAGCGGCGATCAGAAATGACGCAGCGGTGATCAAATACCACCAAAAGAAAGCTCTGTTTGTGGGAAAAAAAGGACGCAAATTTCGTTTGGGTACAACGTCGCACGACCGCGCAATTGTCAGTTAAAGCGACGCAGCGCCGAATCGCAAAAAGGGCTCCGGTCCTAAAGCTGGAAATCCTTCCGGGGCTGAAGTGGTTAAGACGGCTCCATTCATTTCAATGGGATTTCTGATGTCAGGCAATTTGAGGCAACTTGGAGCGACACATGTCGGATCGCAAATCACCTAGGTGTGAATGGGCCCTTAGAGTTTTACCCCTGTACAGTATAGGGACAGCTTCCTAAATGTTTCTTGAGCGTGTCCATGTAAACTGCTGCCACATGTGCAGGGGACACTTGGGTAAACTCCCCAGTGATGTAGGCCAGCTGTGTAACTTCCTTGCCCAGCCATTCAGAGGCTGGACAATAAACGTAGGGAGCACAGTAATGATGCAATGAGCAGGTTTGGACTTTGCAATGGGGCAGTGTATTTGTAGCTGCTGCTATAGCATCCTTGAATAACTCTTATTTAGGAGTATTTTATACTGTCAATAATTTATTGTCTCATTTATAGGTTAACTATATTGCCTCATGGTTGTAAGTCAAACAACACATACACTTTTGTAGCAACCTGAAAGGTGAAACAACTGTTTGTGTTGTTAAATTAAGGTTGTATTGATGATTCAATCAGTTTATGTAGCTTTAGTATTGATTTTGCTCATGGTATACAGGCTTAGGAAAGAAATTATTCACAGAAACACTTGCTGTGTTTAACAAAAATCTATCCTCTATCCATGAGACAAACTGATGAATTCAGGATTCAAATCAGATCAAGCTGATTGCTTGTGACAAAACATTCCTGCCTATTGTGCATCCATATGCTTACTGCATTAGTAGTCATCAGACAAGCCCAATGATCTCTCGCAAGAGATCATAGCCTTTACCAGCAGCAAACAAAGCAGCAGCCAGTGGCAGCTGGTGACGTTTTAGGATGGGGGGGCAGACCCCGCCGTTCCTTTTTCACTCCTCCTACTTCTCATAAGCCCCACCCCTTATAGAATCCACCCACTCCGACCCCTGTATTCCACATATTGTGTCAGGAGTAAAGAGCTCAGCATCACAGGTGGGGTATATATCAGCCAGTAACACAGTATGTAGCCAGTACACAGGTATTGCAGCCAGTACACAGGTATTGCAGCCAGACCAGTACACAGGTATTACAGCCAGTACACAGGTTTTGCAGCCAGCCCAGTACACAGGTATTGCAGCCAGCCCAGTACACAGGTATTGCAGCCAGCCCAGTACACAGGTATTACAGCCAAGTACACAGGTATTACAGCCCAGTACACTGGTATTACAGCCCAGCACACAGGTATTGCAGCCCAGCACACAGGTATTGCAGCCCAGTACACAGGTATTGTAGCCCAGTACACAGGTATTGCAGCCCAGTACACAGGTATTGTAGCCCAGTACACAGGTATTACAGCCTAGCACAAATGTATTACAGCCCAGCACACAGGTATTACAGCCCAGCACACAGGTGGTACAGCCCAGTACACAGGTATTACAGCTCAGCACACAGGTATCACAGCCCAGCACACAGGTATTGCAACCCAGCACACAGGTATTGCAGCCCAGTACACAGGTATTGCAGCCCAGTACACAGGTATTACAGCCCAGCACACAGGTATTGCAGCCCAGCACACAGGTATTACAGCCCAGCACACAGGTATTGCAGCCCAGTACACAGGCATTACAGCCCTGTACACAGCAGTACCTCGGGGGAGTCATCAGGCCGCTCTCTCTACCATGGTCAGCGGGAATCACAGGCATGCGTGCGTGCAGTCCAAGCACCAGCACGTCCGCCAGTCCCGCCCCCGCTCCTGACCAGTCACTGTCTGGAGAACAGTGGCCGAGGCCAGAGCCAAAAAGTGTACAGATGTTTGCCTCGCTGGCGCACATCTATGCATTTTAATGGCTGACCAATGGGCTTTGGGAACTACTGTCAGCTGACAGCAAGTCTCCCAAAAAACCCAGGACAGGACAGCCATGCCCCGGCGGCACATCTTTTTTTTTGTTTTAGAAATCAGTGGGGGGGGGGCGGGGGGCGGCGCACTGGAGGACCGGCTGGCAGCAGCCAATAAGTAGATATGATGTGTTTTAGGCACACCTTCTTGTAAAGCCATAAGGAACCTCAGCTTAAAACCATAAGGAACCTCAGCTGACAACATATTAAGTATATTAAAAATAGTGAAAAATCGAATAACTGCTTTAAAAAATAGCCAAAGGGTTTCCTATGCACTTCCTGCTGTGCATGTTCAGAGAAAACTAATTAACCCTTTGTGATTATTGTGGAAACTGTACAGTAGGTATAGAAAAGAATCACCCCCTTTAAAATAATCACATTTTGTTGCTTTGCAGCCTAAAATGAAGACAGACACAGTTTATGTTTTATCCGGCTGTATTTACTGTGTGACTTATAAAATCCAACTGAAAGATATAACACCAACATGTCAGAAAAAAAAAATGAAAAACAGAATCACTGAGTTGGAAAAAGGATCACCCCCGTGTGTCAGTATTTTGTTGAACCACCTTTTGCTTTAATTACAGCCTTTAGTCTGTTGGGATATGTCTCTACTAACGTTGCACATCTAGACTTTACAATATTTGCCCACTCCTCTTTACAGAACTGCTCAAGTTCAGTTAAATTTGATGGTGACCATGTGTGGACTGCAGTCTTCAAGTCATTCCACAGATTGTCAATGGGGTTTAAGTCTGGGCTCTGACTAGGTCATGCTACAAAGCAACAAAATGAGATTATTTTAAAGGAGGTGATTATTTTCTATACCCACTGTATACATTGAAATGAAAATAACATTTAGAAGCAGGTAGACTGCTGCTTTAGGGTGGACAGAATTGCCTTGCCAGTAAGTTTTTGAATTCTGGGATGATTCTGGTGTACCCAAATGGGACACTCTCAAACACAAGAAGGATTTACAATCTCCATGCAAATGTTATGGACTGTAAACCAGTACCCCAAGGAATACGGAATCATAATGGTACCTACGATGAGTGTATTTTATAAGTAAAATAATTCCAGGACTAGTAAAATGAAAAAAAAAAAAAACATTTTAACTGCATAGTCAAAAGTCTTTACTTAAGTTACTATATTATATTTTACAAGAGGGGTCATGCACAGCTAAAATTCATACTGTAAGATTTCTAAGTACATATGCTATGCAGAGATATATTTGAATATGTGACCATAGAAAAGGATCTGTTTCTTGAATACATCGGCCAAGGATAGTCACAGAGAGTCACAGAAATGTGGTGATCCAAAGGAAGGTCCAGTACCAGTGTTTTATATAAAATAAAAGCAAAGCATTTTAAGCCAAGTAAAATAACTTTTTTTATTTCAAAGCAGTAAAGTTTGTATTTTTTCTTCTTCAAATATATTTACTCACCATGGTATCTAAGCACCATCAGAAGTTGTGCCTAAGTTGTTCTCAATGCAAGCTTTCACAGCACAGAAATTTGGCAGCTGCATTTCTTGGCTGTAATACAGAGGAACATTTAATGTACTTCTATATACTCCTCTGTAATGAGTAGTTCTTTAAGGGCTTCAGGCCATCGGTAAACTTAAAGGGAATGTTTCTGGTTCAGCTGCTCAAGTACAGGTAAAGGCTTGAAGGAACAGCAATGTGCTGCAAGTTGTGACTAGGCTGTGCATTAGGGAAGAAACTGCAGGTCAGATATAACACTGTAGATCATATGATAATGTAGCAACTGTTTTAGCAGAAAGTTTTGTTATTATACGCTGACACAGCTTTGCATTCCAGTGACTTTGTTACAAAGTAGAGTCTTTAGTGGAAATGTATGTAGCATAACACTGTTGATATTAGGGTTCTCTTACAGGGACATAAATATTCAAGATCTTTATGACAACTGACCTGCACTAACATTCACATGGATGTTTGTTCTCCTTTGTCCATCTCCGTGATTAACAAAACTTACTGCAAGGCCACATCACCATACCAAAAATGTTATGCTATGCCAAAATGTGTTAGTGAGTAAAAATTGTTAGTCTTAAAGGGCTTTCCTTCAGGCTCTGAGTCTAGATGTTTAAAGAGCAATACAGTCATAAACCATGGTTTCTCTCTGGTTGAATCTACATAGCAAGGGCAGCTTTTTTTTTTTTTTATTACAATCTCTGCTACATATTAGGGAAAAAAATGTGCATGCTTGCAAAACTGCAAATATCTTTCTCATTTGCTTTTTTTTCAGCAGTTGTAATTATGTTTAAAAGAGCCTATGTCTGTGCTCTTTGAGCATGCCATACATTGTGGATGCAGTCTCTGAGCAATCCCTGTAGTTTTTACTCCCACCCTCATACATAGCATCTCTGTGAGGTGGCACTGCAAAAACATAAAAATAAAATAAAAAGCACTGGCTTCATAGTTATCCAAAAGTTGTAGGTAAGTTTGCAAAGAAGGGAGGAGTAGAATGGTGGTAGAACCTCCATAATACATACCCAATTGCTGGTATAAAGAATGAAAGTAGTTCCTCAGGCATACACCAATGCACAAGTTTCCCTATTTTACAGGAATTGCATGAACAAAATCAAAAGCTTAGTTCTGCTTTAACAGGTTCCCCACCGCGCGCCGTCTTTTCACGGCGGCAGACGGGGAGCCCTGCGCGAATCGCCGTAAATAAGCGGCGATCCGCATTTGGCCACCAGGGGGCGCGCGCACGCCGCACTCCTGGGGAGTGTGCCCGCGGCTCGGGCGGACCCGATGTCCGCCGGCGAGCCGCGATGAGCGGCTACAGGGAAAGAACGGGGAACCGCCGATGTAAACACGGCGGTTCCCCGCTCTGTCAGTGGGGCATGAGGGATCTACTGATCCCTGTCACTGGGATCAGTTAGATCTCTCATGCCCATGGTAGCCCAACCCCCCCACAGTAAGAACACACCCAGGGAACACACCTCTCCCCCTGCAGGTTAACCCCTTCACTGCCAATGACATTTATACAGTAATCAGAGGACATTTAAATTTCTGATCGCTGAATAAATGTCATTGGTCCCAAAAAATTGTCAAAAATGTTCCGACATGTCTGCCCCAATATTGCATTACCGCTAAAAATCGCAGATCGCCGCCATTACTAGTAAAAAAAATAAAATAAATAAAAACCCCAGAAATGAATTCCCACCATCCGTAAACGCGGCCACTTTTGCGCAAACCAATCAATAAATGCCAATTGCAATTTTTTTTTATCGCAAATATGAGGAATTATATAAATCGGCCAAAAACTGTGAAAAAAAATGTTTTTTTATATATTTTTTTTTGGATTTGAATTTTAGCAAAAAGTAAGAAATTTGGGTTTTTTTGCAAAATGGTCGCTCTTCTTTTGTTTATAGCGGCGATAAGAAATGACGCAGAGGCGATCAAATACCACCAAAAGAAAGCTCTATTTGTGGGAAAAAAAGGACGCAAATTTTGTTTGGGTACAACGTCGCACGACCGCGCAATTGTCAGTTAAAGCGACGCAGCGCCGAATCGCAAAAAGTGCTCCGGTCCTAAAGTGGGAAATTCTTCCGGGGCTGAAGTGGTTAAGATATGTGGGACCAGGGCAAAGACAACTGGTAAATTCCTCTGGCTTGGTAAAAAATAAATTTAAAGAGGAACTATAGTGTTTCTATCACATTACAGCCAAAAAAAATCTAGCTGTTAAAGCGCATGTTCACTCTAAATTAAAGTGCTTGTAACCCTAAAAAAAAAAAACCTAAGATCCTGTTCCTTTAAGGCATGAATAACAGCACAGCTTGTGCTGTGCAATTATTCTCTTCTTAATTTGTAATAAACCTGGTTGATCCTGACAGTTCCTAAGTTCCCCTGCCTTTGCTGACCATGATAATCATGACTACTGAACCCTGATTACAGTGGTCAGGTTATGTGCATCCCCACTCCTCCAGCCTCTATTCCACTGCATAATGCAGCACATTTCAATATATCTAATGGATAAGTCACATAGGGGGTCATTTACTATAGCGCTGCCGCAAAATTACCGCAATTTGTGGTAAAATTACCATGATTCACGGTAAATAGCGGCAAAATTACAGCGATTTGTGGTAAAATTACCACGATTCGCAGTAAATAGCTCTAAAACAGTATTCACAATAGCGCTGTATGTGTTTGTTAGAAATGAAAAGGCTAAGTACCATTTCTGACACCACAGCTTTGGGGTGATCATGTGATCCATCCATGCTGGCTGGCCCCGATCTATGGAGAGAAGCAGGAGGGGCGGAGATTCCACTCTGCTGGCCAGCTGATGTCACAGGGGCCAGCACAGGGGAATCACGTTACCGCACAGCTGCGGTGTCAGAAACAGTATTTAGCCTTTTCATTTATAACAAACACATACAGTTCTGTTAATGGAAGCATATCTGCATAAGATAAATGTAAAGTCACATAGGGGGTCATTTACTATAGCGCTGCCGCAAAATAGCAGCAAAATTACTGAGATTTGTGGTAAAATTACTGCGATTCACGGTAAATAGCGGCAAAATTACAGCGATTTGTGGTAAAATTACCACGATTCACAGTAAATAGCTCTAAAACAGTATTCACAATAGCGCTGTATGTGTTTGTTAGAAATGAAAAGGCTAAGTACCGTTTCTGACACCGCAGCTTTGGGGTGATCATGTGATCAATCCATGCTGGCTGGCCACAATCTATGGAGAGAGGCGGAGATTCCCCTCTGCTGGCCAGCTGATGTCACAGGGGCCAGCACAGGGGAATCACGTGACCACACAGCTGCGGTGTCAGAAACAATATTTAGCCTTTTCATTTATAACAAACACATACAGATCTGTTAATGGAAGCATATCTGCATAAGATACATGTAAAGTCACATAGGGGGTCATTTACTATAGCGCTGCCGCAAAATATCGGCAAAATTACCGCGATTTGTGGTAAAATTACTGTGATTCGTGGTAAATAGCTCTAAAACAGTATTCACAATAGCGCTGGTGGTAAATAACGACCAAACTTGAATTCACTATTGCTCCCAGGTCACAGATAACGGCCAACTCCTTACTCCAGTCCAGACCTGGAGTAGTGCAAATAGAAATAATGTTTAGAGCATGATCTGATCCCCTAAATTGTACTAAAATATGCAGTGTATTGTTTAAAGATAATCTGCTTTTAAACTGTGTGAAAAAGTGATTTCTACACTGAAATATCTGAAAGTCTGAGAAGAGATAAATTCCCCGTCTCCTTACTCCTAGGTACAGAGCACAGCTGAGCACAACTGAGCATGCTCAAACACAAAACAACTCTCAAAATAACTCTCATGGAGCAATTCCTTGAGTAGTTAGTAAATACCAAAATGAGAGTTATTTTACACTCATTTTTTGGAAGTGAAGAGGAGAGTTATTTTGCCAAGTGCAAGTTTCAGCCATTCATTCTAATGGTACAATTGTTACTTTATCAAATAAGTCCATGTCATGTTGAGATGAAATGTATTTTTTCTCTCAAATAAAGTGTCTTGGCAACAATGTTGCAAATTTGATAATTTATTTTGTTTTTAAGAATGCTAGAATGTGAAATATCTTCATGTTTTGTAAATATTTTTTTTTCTCGGTCACTTTCACTTGCTGCTGTCCATGTCACAAAAATATTTAGCCAAACTCACACAGATGTCTTTACAAACCACAAACAATGCCATTGCTTATGGAAATTTAAAATTAGTCCAATTTTTTTTATTCTTTCCATATGATCCTAATTTGAGCCCCAAATATGTCATTGCTAGAGTTGAGCGAACCCGGACAGTAAAGTTCGAGTCCGTACCGGACTTTGGGGTGTCCGTGCCCCGAACCCGGTCATTTGCAAAAAAGTCCAGGTTCGGTATTCGGGTATTTTGCGCACCTTTTCTATAGCTGCAGGGCTGCCAATCAACAAGCGTTTTACTCGTTTGCCCTTAGACGCCATAACAGCCATTCCTACTAATGGCATGGCTGTGATTGGCCAGTGCATCATGTGACCCAGACTATTTTTGGCGCCTGTTGAATAGCTGCAGGGCAGCCAATCAACAAGCATTTCACTCGTTTGCCCTTAGAAGCCATCACAGCCATGCCTACTAATGGCATGGCTGTGATAGGCTAGTGCATCATGTGACTCAGCCTCTATATGAGCTGGAGACACATATGCCGCGTGTCACATCGTCTTAGGCTAGTGTAGGGAGAGCATGCTGCCGGGGCTGTGAGAAACAGATTACCAATCTAATATGATCTCATCCTGCATTACAGACAGATTCCTGGTGGTGCTGTGAGGGGAAAGCTTAGCATTCTAAAACCATCTGATACTGGACTAGGTACAGTTTACTATTGCTGTGAGGGATAGATTACCGATCTAATATCATCTCATACTCCATTACAGACAGGTTCCTAGCGGTGCTGTGAGGAGAAAGCTTAGCGTTCTTAAACCATCTGATACTGGACTAGGTACAGTTTACTAGGGCTGTGAGGGATAGATTAACGATCTAATATCCTCTCATCCTCCATTACAGACATATTCCTGGCGGTGCTGTGAGGGGAAAGCTTAGCGTTCTAAAACCATCTGATACTGGACTAGGTACAGTTTACTAGTGCTGTGAGGGACAGAGTTTGTTCTAAAATCATCACCTAGTTCTATAGGGAGAGGTTCCTGCTGGTGCTGTAAGGGACAGATTATTGTTCTAAAATCATCTCGTAGTTCTATAGAGAGAGAGGTTCCTGCTGGTGCTGTGAGGGACAGATTATTGTTATAAAATCATCTCCTAGTTCTATAGGGAGAGGTTCCTGCTGGTGCTGTAATGGACAGATTATTGTTCTAAAATCATCTCGTAGTTCTATAGGGAGAGGTTCCTGCTGGTGCTGTATAGGACAGATTGTTGCTCTAAAATCATCACATACTGCTAGAGTGAGAGGTTCCTGCTGGTGCAGTGAGGTACAGATTATTGTTCTAAAATCATCTCCTAGTTCTATAGGGAGAGGTTCCTGCTGGTACTGTGTGGGACAGATTATTGTTCTAAAATAATCTCCTAGTTCTATAGGGAGAGGTTCCTGCTGGTGCTTTGAGGGACAGATTATTGTTCTAAAATCATCTCCTAGTTCTATAGGGAGAGGTTCCTGCTAGTGCTGTGAGGGACAGATTATTGTTCTAAAATCATCTCCTACTGCTATAGGGAGAGGTTCCTGCTGGTGTTGTATAGGACAGATTATTGCTCTAAAATCATCACATACTGCTAGAGTGAGAGGTTCCTGCTGGTGCAGTGAGGGACAGATTATTGTTCTAAAATCATCTCCTAGTTCTATAGGGAGAGGTTCCAGCTGGTACTGTGTGGGACAGATTATTGTTCTAAAATAATCTCCTAGTTCTATAGGGAGAGGTTCCTGCTGGTGCTTTGAGGGACAGATTATTGTTCTAAAATCATCTCCTAGTTCTATAGGGAGAGGTTCCTGCTGGTACTGTGTGGGACAGATTATTGTTCTAAAATCATCTCCTAGTTCTATAGGGAGAGGTTCCTGCTAGTGCTGTGAGGGACAGATTATTGCTCTAAAATCATCTCCTACTGCAATAGGGAGAGGTTCCTGCTGGTGCTGTATAGGACAGGTTATTGCTCTAAAATCATCACATACTGCTAGAGTGAGAGGTTTCCGGCTGGTGCAGTGAGGGACAGATTATTGTTCTAAAATCATCTCCTAGTTCTATAGGGAGAGGTTACTGCTGGTGCTGCGAGGGACAGATTATTGTTCTAAAATAATCTCCTAGTTCTATAGGGAGAGGTTCCTGCTGGTGCTGTGAGGGACAGATTATTGTTCTAAAATCATCTCCTAGTTCTATAGGGAGAGGTTCTTGCTGGTGCTTTGAGGGACAGATTATTGTTTTAAAATCATCACATACTGCTAGAGGGAGAGGTTCTTGCTGGTGCTGTGAGGGACAGATTATTGTTCTGAAATCATCACATACTGCTAGAGGGAGAGGTTCCTGCTGATGCTGTGAGGGACAAATTATTGTTCTAAAATCATCTCCTAGTTCTATAGGGATATTTTCCTGCTGGTGCTGTGAGGGACAGATTATTGTTCTAAAATCATCTCCTAGTTCTATAGGGAGATGTTCCTGCTGGTGCTGCGAGGGACAGATTATTGTTCTAAAATCAGTTACTAGTTCTATAGGGAGAGGTTCCTGCTGGTGCTGCGAGGGACAGATTATTGTTCTAAAATCATCTCCTACTGCTATAGGGAGAGGTTCCTGTTGGGGCTGTAAGGGACAGATTATTGTTCTAAAATCATCTCCTAGTTCTATAGGGAGAGGTTCCTGCTGGTGCTGTGAGGGACAGATTATTGTTCTAAAATCATCTCCTAGTTCTATAGTGAGAGGTTCCTGCTGGTGCTGTGAGGGACAGATTTTTGTTCTAAAATCATCTCCTATTCTATAGGGAGAGGTT
The DNA here is from genome assembly GCA_018402905.1 of Glandirana rugosa. Classification (NCBI taxonomy): domain Eukaryota; kingdom Metazoa; phylum Chordata; class Amphibia; order Anura; family Ranidae; genus Glandirana; species Glandirana rugosa. The sequence goes on along the minus strand of BLSH010278153.1, from coordinate 1,214,700 downwards.
CCTGCTGGTGCTGTGAGGGACAGATTATTATTCTAAAATCATCTCCTACTGCTATAGGGAGAGGTTCCTGTTGGTGCTGTAAGGGATAGATTATTGTTTTAAAATCATCTCCTAGTTCTATAGGGAGAGGGTCCTGCTAGTGCTGTGAGTGACAGATTATTGTTCTAAAATCATCTCCTACTGCTATAGGGAGAGTTTCCTGATGATGCTTTAAGGGACAGATTATTGTTCTAAAATCATCTCCTAGTTCTATAGGCAGAGGTTCCTGCTGGTGCTGTGAGGGACAGATTTTTGTTCTAAAATAATTTCCTAGTTCTATAGGGAGAGGTTCCTGCTACTGCTGTGAAGGGACAGATTATTGTTCTAAAATCATCTCCCAGTTCTATAGGGAGAGGTTCCTGCTGGTGCTGTAAGGGACAGATTATTGTTCTAAAATCATCACATACTGCTAGAGGGAGAGGTTCCTGCTGGCACTGTGAGGGACATATTATTGTTCTAAAATCATCAGATACTGCTAGAGTGAGAGGTTCCTGCTGGTGCTGTGAGGGACAGATTATTGTTCTAAAATCATCACATACTGCTAGAGGAAGAGATTCCTGCTGGTGCTGTGACAGACAGATTATTGTTCTAAAATCATCACATGCTGCTATAGCGAGAGGTTCCTGATGGTGCTGTAAGGGACAGATTATTGTTCTAAAATCATCTCCTAGTTCTATAGGGGAGAGGTTCCTGCTGGTGCTATAAGGGACAGGTTATTGTTCTAAAATCATCTCCTAGTGCTATAGGGAGAGGGTCCTGCTGGTGCTGTGAGGGACAGAATATTGTTCTAAAATCATCACATACTGCTAGAGGGAGAGGTTCCTGCTGGTGCTTTGAGGGACAGATTATTGTTCTAAAAACATCTCCTAGTGCTAGAGGGAGAGTTTCCTGCTGGTCCTGTGAGGGACAGATTATTGTTCTAAAATCATCACATACTGCTAGAGGGAGAGGTTCCTGCTGGTGCTGTGAGGGACAGATTATTGTTCTAAAATCATCTCCTAGTTCTATAAGGAGAGGTTCCTGTTGTTGCTTTGAGGGACAGATTATTGTTCTAAAATCATCTCATACTGCTAGAGGGAGAGGTTCCTGCTGGTGCTGTGAGGGACAGATTATTGTTCTAAAATCATCACATACTGCTAGAGGAAGAGATTCCTGCTGGTGCTGTGACAGACAGATTATTGTTCTAAAATCATCACATGCTGCTATAGCGAGAGGTTCCTGCTGGTGCTGTGAGGGACAGATTTTTGTTCTAAAATCATTTCCTAGTTCTATAGGGAGAGGTTCCTGCTGCTGCTGTGAAGGGACAGATTATTGTTCTAAAATCATCTCCCAGTTCTATAGGGAGAGGTTCCTGCTGGTGCCGTAAGGGACAGATTATTGTTCTAAAATCATCACATACTGCTAGAGGGAGAGGTTCCTGCTGGCACTGTGAGGGACATATTATTGTTCTAAAATCATCACATACTGCTAGAGTGAGAGGTTCCTGTTGGTGCTGTGAGGGACAGATTATTGTTCTAAAATCATCACATACTGCTAGAGGAAGAGATTCCTGCTGGTGCTGTGACAGACAGATTATTGTTCTAAAATCATCACATGCTGCTATAGCGAGAGGTTCCTGATGGTGCTGTAAGGGACAGATTATTGTTCTAAAATCATCTCCTAGTTCTATAGGGGAGAGGTTCCTGCTGGTGCTATAAGGGACAGATTATTGTTCTAAAATCATCTCCTAGTGCTATAGGGAGAGGGTCCTGCTGGTGCTGTGAGGGACAGAATATTGTTCTAAAATCATCACATACTGCTAGAGGGAGAGGTTCCTGCTGGTGCTTTGAGGGCCAGATTATTGTTCTAAAAACATCTCCTAGTGCTAGAGGGAGAGTTTCCTGCTGGTCCTGTGAGGTAAAGATTATTGTTCTAAAATCATCACATACTGCTAGAGGGAGAGGTTCCTGCTGGTGCTGTGAGGGACAGATTATTGTTCTAAAATCATCTCCTAGTTCTATAGGGAGAGGTTCCTGTTGCTTTGAGGGACAGATTATTGTTCTAAAATC
>BLSH010278153.1:1150631-1160879 GCA_018402905.1 Glandirana rugosa | reverse complement strand
TTCATCTCACCAAAGAACGACCTAATTTCTTATTAGTGATACTTTGACATTTTTTCTACTTTGTCGGACATAAGGATCACATACACCTTACCTACTTATATCTGATCTTTGCAGTGTCCATCTCAACTCGCTTGGGCCTGACATTTCAAGCCCAGGCATGGCTTGAAACCCCACAGGCCCTGGGCCTGGGCCTGAAAAGTTTTTTTCAGGCCCAAGCCCCAAGACCATTAAAATTACTTTTTAGAATTTTTACGACATTTTTTCGGGTCCTTCCAGGATCTCCAGACGTTTTCCTTCCTTTACACCCATTCCCACCCTGTTCACGTTAATTAATACTTTTCAGACCCATTTTGAAGATGATCTCCATTTTTGCATTTTTTATGTTTTTATTTTTTTTTAAATATTTAAACTTATTTCCCTGTCCCCATTTCTTTTAGGGCACTTGTCCCACCCTTACCCACATTTCCTTCCTTTTGCAGACCTCTAGGACCTTCCTGGGCTTTTTTACAGCATTTTTAAGATTTTTCATTAAAATTACCAGAACCCCGAACCCGGACTTTTTTTGAAAAGTCCGGGTCCGGGTCCCGGACACCCCAAAGTTCGGTACGGACCCGAACTTTACAGTCCGGGTTCGCTCAACTCTACCTGTGACGTTTCTAGTCTATATTCATCCATTCCACATACACTAGGAATACAGGCTGTTTCATCTTTTTTACAGTTTCATAGTGATTATTCTTTAATCCAGCAAGAAACCACTCTACTTTGTCTTGATTATCTCCTTACTCATAAATATTTTATGTTCGATGGGGACTTCTACCTCCAGAGGTGCGAGGCCTCTATCGGAGCAAAATTTTCTCCCTCCCTGGCCAGCCTCTATATGGGTTGGTGGGAGAGGTCCCGCATCTTTGGGGCCGGATGTCCCCATCGCGCAAATATTATGTTTTTTTTATCGCTACATTGATGATTTGATCTTCATTTGTCATAAAAACATTGGGAGGGAGTGCGCATGCGCCGGCCTTCCGAGATGGACGCATGATCTCGGAGCTCCGTCCCGCTCCATCTGTCTAACCCACCAGCAGCGGCTAACGAGATCACCCTCTCTGTATCCAGGGTGCCACCGGTGCCCACCACCATCCAGAGACCTTCCCTGAAGCTCCGCGGACCGGTGTGCTGTCTCCGAGCGTTCCGTCAGAAGCGGCCCCCAGGCGAGACCCCGGCTGCGGCCTACTGCTATACGGAGCCCCGCCGGACTGCCGAGGCCACACGAAAGATCGGAGCCTCCTTCGAGAGCGATCCAGGGGGAGATCGGAGCCGGGGCTAATCACAGAAGACCACAATGGTCCCTGAGGCCAGGGGGAAACTGAGGAGAAACTCCTCTGAAGCAGGTGAGAGAGGCTGGGGCTGCGGCCTACACCTTCCTAAAGCGTAATCCACCAGGGTACAGTCCTTAAGAAAACCCCCCTGCAGGCTTCCTGATGCATACTCACCATCCTCACATATAAAATATAAACTAAAGTCATAAGCCCACAGCTAGTGGAACTTTAAGCAGCAGGCCTGGTATTGACTTTGTTAACCCATTGATGGTCACCTAGTGTTTCCCAAAAGAAGGCCTTTGCAAGGAAATTCTCCCCATGTATGTGGCAGCTGTACGTAGAGACTTATCCAAACATCCAGGCTTCTCAAGCAAAACCCCACAGAATTCTCCATTGCCCCCAGAAACTCAGCCCTCCCCAAAGGACAACCTGGAGGACATGGAGGCAGGGGCTGAGGGAGGCTCACAGGTTCTCCCCAACCAGGGGCAGGCGGCCCCGAACCCCTTAAACCCCAGATCCTTTCTCCAGCCTCTACAGTATCCTTTTTGGAGAGAACTCTGGATGAGATGTTCTGCTCCCCTTCTGGAGACCAGGTCACCAGCCCGGACGCCCCAGGAATTTTGGGATCTCCAGCTCCACCACTTCATTCCGACTTGAAGTTCATGACGGAAACTTTTTCCAAAATGCTCTCCAGAGGTTTGGCTCAAACAGCCTTGCAAATCACCTCCACTATCCAAACGGATCTGCAAAATTTGGGCTCCAGGATTGATGCTATCGAACACAAGACTGATCAAACGATCACAAGAACAAATCAAAACACCTCACGCATCCAGGACCATCAAGACCAACTAGAATACGCCCTCTCCAAAATTGAAGATCTGGAGAATCGGTCCCGCAGATACAATTTTCGGATTCGTGGGCTCCCAGAATCCATAACAGACATCCCAGGTGCAGTCCGATCCTTCATCAAAGAACTTGTCCCCAACATAGCAGACCACAGACTGGAATTGGATAGAGCCCACAGGGCCCTCCAAGCCCCCAGACCTGAGGGTCTACCCAGAGACGTCGTAGTCAAGCCGCACTTTTATGCCGTGAAAGAGGAAATCATGCAACTTTCCAGGAACTCTCCCCAACTCTCATTTCAGGGCCATGCTATTCAAGTATTTGCCGATATTTCGCCTGCTACTATACAAAAAAGAAGATCCTTGAGACCCCTTCTTGAGGTTCTCTCCCAGAATTCTATCAAGTACTGGTGGCCCTTTCCATTTCGTCTCTCATTCTCACTCAAGGGCAAAAAGTATGGCTTTAGCTCCTTTCAGGAGGGGGAGCATCTACTAACCAAGCTAAATCTTATCTCCTTGGAACCGTCTTCCTCCCTCCATTCCAAAGCCATGGGTTCCTCCAAACGGCCTTCTCCCCAGAGCCCCATCCCCCCGGTGTGGAAGAACACACATTCCAAAAGGGCTAAAGACTCACACCCTCCTTGATCATCAGTAGTTCTGATGAGGTTTTGTCTTTAATATGCCTGTCCAGCATATAGTCGACAGGCCTTCTCTACCTTGACTTGTTTAGTTAATAAGGACTCGTTCCCTGATCCTTTCCAGAAGTTCAGTTCCCTTTACTGTTTAGTTTTACTAAGGGTCCTCTATGGGGAGTGGGAATTAGGTTCCAACTCCCGGCAGGTGGTTCTTTTTTTTGTTTTCAAGCTATTTTTTCAGTTGTTGGGGGTTTTGCTCATGAGGCCAATGAAGGGCTGTATAGCTTCTCTCCTTCAATGGGTGTGGGGTTCCCTGGGGCTGGGGGACTTATGGCGGGGGGCTCTAGTCCCTTGGGGCTCCCTCTCAGTCTGGGTCTCCTATCTCCGGGCTTGTACCCCTCCATGGTTAGAAGGGATAAAACCAAAGAGTTGATCCTGTTAGTTTCAAGGGGCTAGTCCCAATATTTATGCTATGCACTGGGTTTTCTGACGGCATGCTCCTCCCTCTGCTCTCGGTCACCATTGATGGGTTTCGCCGAGGGTAGACGTGTTTCTGCTGATAAGGCAGATGTGTTCAGGTTTCTCTCGAGGCTTGGAGGCCAACTTGTTGGCCTCCATCCCTCGGACAGGGAGGGGATCGTCGGAGATTGTCCGGCTTCCCCCACCTCCTCTCCTACTGTTTATTTTCTTTTTCCATTCTTTTCCTCTCCTTTCATCTTTCTCTCCCCAGGTTCTCAGCCACCAGGGAGGCGGCCACTCGACGGATCCCAGAGTTCCCCGGGCATTTCTTCAATGGGAGTCAGGACCCCAACGACACCCTTCATAGGGTCTGGTAAGTCGATCTTCAGTGAAGCATCTTCCATCCATAGTCCAACATGACATCCCTACCTGACCACCCGAGGTGTTTGAAATTTGCATCTCACAATGCCCAAGGCCTAAATTCTCCATTAAAACGCAGAAAGTTCTTTCAGTATGCCCACTCTTACAGTGTACTGTATGTGCTGTGTGTGTTTCACTTTTTGAATTTCCCGCCGGTCTCCGTCCCCGTGCGACGCGACGCTCGCAGGGAACGGAGCCCGGCACACAGAGGCATCGGAGCGGCGGACACAGCCCGCAGACACGGCGGGGGACATCGATGGATCCAGGGGACAAGGTGAGTAGCGCTGCCTGGATCCAGCGATGCAATCCCGAGTGTGGCTCGGGGTTACCGCTCTTGGTACTGATAATCCACCCCGAGCCACACTCGGGAATACCGCCACGGAGGTTAATCGCCAAATCCTTCATAAGGGACTCCCCATTATCCGATCATTCGATGGTTGTGGCATTCCTCAGGTTTCAATCAGAGGCTGGGGGTTTTCCCCATTGGCGCCTAAAGGAATCTCTCCTCAACAACCCAGTACATTGTAAATTGCTGGGAGATGACTTGAAAGAATATTTCAATCTGAATATGTCAGCTGAGATCCCTCATATGACTCTATGGGCTGCCCACAAGGCGGTAATAAGGGGCAAGATTATGCAACTCTCCGCTAAACTTAAAAGAGAAAGGAAAAGCGACCTAGTCAAAATGGAAAGAGAATTTCATACCCTCACCAAGGCTCACAAAAAAACCCCTCCCCTCAATCTCTTACCAGGCTTGAAGCAGGCAGGGCAGCCTTAAACCTCGCACTGACTACCCAAGCGGAGAATCAGATTAGATGGACTAATGCCCACTATTATACCCAGACAGACCGTATAGGACCCAAACTGGCCGCTAGACTCTCCCCGAAATTTCGAACTTTCACCTTCCCTAAAGTGAAGGTCTCCTCAGGGATTTATACCCAAAACCCCGTTAAGATCATGGCAGCCTTCCATGATTTCTACACCAAGCTATATGAGTTGGGGGTCCCAGACCCCTCGTCCATTCTGCCTCGTCTTTTAGATACTATCCCCCTTCCCCTCTTGGACGTGGAACATAGCCTTTCCTTGGAAAAACCCATCTCGGAATCTGAAGTATTAGACGTGATTAAAAGCCTTAAGCCGGGCTCGGCCCCGGGTCCAGATGGTTTCTACGACTACTGGCTACTATAAGCAGTTCGGGCCCATCTTAGCTCCTCACCTAGTGAATTTCTTCAACTCTCTTTGGGAAGGAACGATAGTTAATGAAGATCTTAACTCAGCTGATATTTCAGTCATTCCAAAACCAGGCAAGGACCCCTCTGAAGTGAGCAACTATAGACCCATCTCTTTAATTAAAAACGATCTTAAAATTCTCACCAAAATCCTAGCAAATAGACTATCTGCCTTTATAGGGAAGTATATCCATAAGGATCAGGTAGGCTTCATCCCCGGGCGACAGGGACCTGATCAGATCCGCAGAGCGGTAAATCTCATCTCACTTCAGATCCAGATGGGATGGCAGCCCCTCTCAAGAGGGACTCGTACTCTCAGTTGATCTGCAAAAAACATTTGACACGGTTGAATGGCCCTTCCTCTTTGAGGTCTTAGGACGATGGGGATTTGGACAGAAATTCTTGCAGACCCTCAAAGCCCTATATTCCAACCCTAAAGCATGCATTAAGCTACAAAACTATCGATCTGAACCATTTTCCATCCATAGGGGCACAAGACAAGGCTGTCCACTATCCCCATTGATCTTTGCCATTGCTATCGAGACCTTGGCAATTGCTATTAGGGAACATCAAGGCATAAGGGGAGTGAGATGCGGTCCGCATATACATAAATGCGCCTTTTTTGCGGACGATCTGTTGTTATTTATTACTTCTCCTCTTACCTCAGTCCCAAATATTTTTCAACTTCTCCTTGAGTTTGGCAAAGCCTCGGGTTTGAAAGTTAACACATCTAAATCAGTCGCCCTTAATATTAACCTACCCGAAACAATAGTTCAAAGGCTTAAGGAACGGTTCAACTTCGCTTGGCATCCAGACTTCATCCCCTACCTGGGGATCCACCTAACAGCCAGTATCAATTATATAACACCAACTACCCTCCCATGTTTAAATATCTAGCCGAGACTCTCGATAACTGGGGGAGGCTCGGCCTCTCCTGGTTGGGAAGGGTGAACTCAGTCAAAATGACTCTCCTGCCTAAGATTTTATACTTGTTCAGATCTCTCCCCATATCGATCCCAAAACATCAACTGCTTAAATTGCAATCCCAGATCAAGAAATTCATATGGGGTAAGAAGGGCTTTAGATGTCCATCTGCAGTTCTCCTGAGACGTCGGAATCAGGGAGGGTTGGGAGTCCCCAATCTATGGAAGTACTATCAGGCAGCCCACCTAGCTTAATTTTCTATTATTCACTCACGGTCTGACAGACCAGATTGGGTAAGGATTGAGAGACAGGCTGTCCTCCGCAACACCTTGGATTATCTGGTGTGGGTTCAACCCAAGTCTAGACCACCAATTCTCTCCCCCACACTATCCCATTCATTAGCACTCTGTGACTCCATACTGAGGCATACAAACTTGTCCTCCCCCTTCTGTCCACTTCAACATTTGTTTAATTACCCCCGTTTCCCTCCAGGTCAGGACATCCGTTCCTTCGAATGGTGGACCAACAAGGGGTTATAAAGAATTGGCCACTTTCTGTCCCCCTCTGGGCCCATCTCTCTGCAGCATTGCACGGATAACCTAGATATGCCCCCCAGTGAAAGGTTCAGGTTTAATCAAATTCATCACTTTATAACCTCGGTTTGGAGAGCTGCCCCAGCCCTAACGACCATTACCCCCTACGAACGGTGGTGCTCAGACATTTCAAACCAAAAAGGGGGTATCTCCCTAATATATGCTTCACTGTCAGATCAACCGGAGAAACCTCCGTATGCTAAATGCTGGGAGGAGGACCTGGGGAAGACCTGGGATGCCGATAAGTGGTTTTCTCTATTCCTGTGCTCTTTCAAGAGTTTAGTTAATATCCCACTGATGGAAGCAAGCGTTAAGGTAATGTCTAAGTGGTACTTGGTGCCAACTCATGTTCCCAGGCTCATCTCCACTATGTTTCAGAGGCTGTAATCTCCAGGGCTCTTACTTTCACATCTGGTGGGAATGCCCTAGAATCAGGGGTTTCTGGAATAGGATTTTTGCTCTGCTAAGGAAGATTACAGGTCAAGTAATCCCCCAAAATCTGGAAATCGCCTTACTAAACTATAGGCCAGATGGACTCTCCAAATCAATGTTTTAACTTACTCACTTTATTCTCTTGGGGGCTAAGCTTACGTTGGCTAGGGCGTGGAAGAAACCCTCGGTCGCGTTCAGCGCTGCCAAAAAGAAAATCACATGGATCATGATCCAAGAGAAGCACGCTAGCTCTCTCCCAGACACATCAGTTAAGTTTGATAGCATTTGGGACCCATGGAGGTCCTACCTGGAACAGCCCGGGCAACTCACCCCTCCTTGGTGTCTCTCGTATCATTTTTTATATCTCTCGCTCACTTTCTTTCCTTCCTTTCCCTCTTCCCGCTTTCTATCTCTCCTAACTTCCTTAATACGCGAGTTTCTGTTTATAGTTACTTTGCAGTTCTAGATTCTTCTGAATGTATATGGTCCCCTGGGATCAGAGGACCCCTAGAGTTCATTAGCACATCCAGTTGACTCAGTCTACGGACCTTGGCTCACACACAATCGGATAGACCTGGGTGGTCCGAGTCCAGTCCCCTCCCTTCCCAACACAGTTTGATCCCAGATGGGGTGTTGGGTGGAGTTCTTGGGACTGGCTCCACGGCCCTCCAGGTTTGAGGGATTTAATACTGGATAAGGTCATCCCTGATATTGTTTTTGTATGTGATCTAATGCACTTTCTGTAGACAGGGTAAGGCCTTCCCTTACCCACTGTATGACTTGTTTTTTGCGTTTGTTGAAACTCAATAAAATCTTTAAAATTAAAAAAAAAAAAAAAAACATTGGGAGGATGGATGACTGGTTTGATTACTTGAATGACAGCCAGTTAAATTTGAGGTTCACGGGCACTTTACACACAGTGTCTATAGAGTTCCTTGATGTCATTTTAGAAGGAGCTGAGGGACGCATAAAGTCTGGACTATTTAGGAAACCGTCCGCGGGTAATTCCATTTTAAGGGCCGATTCGGACCACCCTAAACATTTGATTAGAGAAATACCCGTTGGACAGTTCCTAAGGCTTAGATGCATTTGTAGTGAGGACTCAGGTTACAATATTGAAGTATCCAAGATGAAAAGATGCTTTTTGGACAGGGGTTACCCTGAAATTACCATCAATAGGGCGATACGTATCGCTACTAAGACTGATAGGGCTGGGGCGTGACCGGATGTCCGGGTGAGCGGGCGCGTGCATGGCGGCTCTCGCTCCGAGCTCCAGAGTATCCTGTTAGAGCGGCAGCCTGAATCTGGACCGAGCCCAGCGACGGAGGACAGAGGAACGGCTCCCACACGCGGCTCACATCTGTTCCCGCGATGGCGGCTTGAAGGAGTGGAGGACGGGGGATGTCATCCAGGCGGGTCCGCTGGGCTCTGGAGCAGAAGCACACACTGACAAAACCCCCGCACTTCGGAAGTGGTGAGGCAGAGTAACACACAGTCAATTTCAGGCTGTGTTGTGCTCGTGAACTGGCTGCAACCTATAGTACAAATCTGCTCATAGAGACCCTGTTAACAGAAATTGTGTTTGTGTGGCGGTAGTATCAGTATCTGCATCAGAAGTGGAGTAACAACAATAGAGATCTGCACGGGTGCCACCTGAGTTCTCTCTAATTTAGCACATTTCACCATACGGTACAAACAGTCCATTTAGCCTATGCACACAGTGAATAGTGCTGTGAAGATTAGACGGGGACTACCACGGTACTTTACTTAAAAGGTTGATGTGACTGCATGAAGCTGAAGAGCAACCCTGAATTGAGAATAGGATGTATGGCAACTAAGACGAGTTGAGAAATACGAATGTCATTTATAAACCGTTCCTTGCCATACAAGCTTAAACTGCATTAAACCATCAGAATAGCTGTACAATACTACAAATGCAAAGTGGTCATAACCTATAACACATAACCTATAATTCATGACATATATATTATGTAACCGGTTTGCTTTACAACGTGGGGTTTTTCATGTGGAGATGCGGTGTGGGTTTGTATTATACCACACTGCTGGATTAGCTAAAACAGCATGGCAATCGTAGAAACAATTATAGAAATTGTAGAAACGAAACTGCATCGCACGGCAAACATTTTTTGAACAGCTTGTTTATGCTACTGCTCAAATTATCATCTATCGTCTAATGTATGCCCTCTCCCGGGTGGAGCCCCAACGGACTTGCGCGCAGAGAAGGCCTTGTTATCAGATCTATGTACGGGCCCATGGGGGGGGTAAATGAACAGTAAAGAGAGGTCTTCGAGCTCCAGCATCTTAAACTCACAGAGATAGATTGCAACTTATTACTGGGCTGGTGGGGGTATACCAGGGTTGCCCAGTCTTGTCATCCTTGGGCTCGGCCACTCACGGCCACTTACGCAAGATTGGCCTTGCAGCCCGGGCGGGACTGGGGAGCTACCTGGATCCCTAAAACCCTTAGTGATAGTGGGAGGTGACATAGTATCACATTAGATTATACTGAGAAGGGCGACCTAACGGCTGCAAATCTTAGTATACAGCTCATAGTCTACTCCCATTTACCTCACCTTCGGAGCCATCCAGAGGCCTAAAGAGGCCTAAAGAATCCCCTTTCTGGTGTAATAATAACAATTCATCATCTGGTTTAGATAACTTGGGGAGTCTACGGCACAGACGGTTTGAGCATCCTCCAACATGGTGAAGAAAAAGGGTGAGGATGGGGTCGTACAGGACTCAACAGGAGGGCAAAAGGGAACCAAGGAAAAGACCAAAGGGAACTCGGCTGCGGCAGCGAAGTTGGAAAAGTTTGCTCATACACCTATACACTCCCCAGTTAAGGGAGGATCTTCAGGTCAAGGTAAAACCCAGCAAGCTAGTTCTTCAAGTAGATTAAGCCAGGGGCTGCCAAGCTTAAATATTAGTGGTGGCAGTAGCCTGGCTGAGAGCAATATGGAAGGGTCAGCCAATATGGGTATATCCCCTGATTCCCACACGGAAGCTGAACCCTCTCTAAGAGAGGTACTATTGGCAGTGAACACATGCAGAGTGGCCTTAAGTGATCTCTCAGAGCAGATGAAAGAGATCAGAAATGAGGTATCACAGGTACGTCAAGACATCCAAGCCATACAGGGAAGGACAACTGAAGTGGAGGAAAGGGTTGGCGCACTAGAGGATGAAGTACACCCACTAAAAAAAGATATACAAGAAATGAAGGAGAAACTAAGTATATATGCCGAAAAAATGGACGACTTGGAGAACAGGCTCAGGAGAGAGAACATAAGAATAGTAGGCATGCCAGAACGCTGTGAAGGGACAAACCCAGTGGAATTTTTGGAGAACTGGATTAGAGAGACAGTGGGAGGAGACTCCCTCTC
>BLSH010278153.1:1134617-1147361 GCA_018402905.1 Glandirana rugosa | reverse complement strand
AAAAAAAAAAAAAAAAAAAAAAAGAGGTGAAGTCTATGCGCGGCAGAGTCCCGATTAGTAAAACTACTAGTAAAATATAGAGACTGTCGCAAAGAGTAGTAACACCAAAAGTACGTCTTCTATTTTTTTCATGTTTTGTCTTTTTTACTAGGGGTATAGAGAAAATGGGAAGGGCTGGAGGGAGGGGGAGGGACGTGAGGGGAGGGGAGCGTAGGAGAGAGGAAAAGGTAGGTGTGAGGGTTATTAACACTGTGAGTGGGGTAAGTAAGGAGTGGTTGGAAGGTATTCGCATGTGTATGGAAGGTTGGTGAGGAATGAATGGGGTGAGTGTCACAATTATTGGGAGTGTGGATGGAAAAGGAGAGAGGATGCGAGGGGAGGGGAGTGCAGGGAGGGGGAGGGAGGTCGGGAAGGGTAAAAGAGATATGGGGATCATTTTTTCTGTTTTGTACTTTTTTTATCTTCTGCATGAAAACCACAATGATGAGAAACGCTGTCAGAGATATAAAATGATCATCAAAATGATTAGCCCTGAGACGGCGCGTATCTGAAGTGGAGAAAAAAAAAAAAAAAAAAAAAAAGACTGATAGGGCTAAGTTGCTCCAAGATAAACATGGGAACGTTGATGCCGATCTGAAAGTGACAAATATCCCTGTATTTTCTACTCCTTATAGTTTGGAGTTTAACTCCATTAAAAATATAGTTAACATGTATATTCCAGTACTTTTCAATGATCCGATCTATGCAGAAATTCTCTCTAAGGGTGTGAGGTCAGTGGGTAATTCACTTTCCCCAACTTTATTTTCAAGTAAGCAACCCCCGTCCCACTGGCTCCAGTTTAAGGGTACGTTCCGATGTGGGACCAATCATTGTTCATGTTGCCATCATATTAAGAGAGGGGATACTCTTCACTCGATTGCATCTAATAGGGACTTTAAGAGCACCTTGTTCATTAATGGTAACACTAAATTTGTTGTTTATATGATCACCTGTGAGGCATGCTCAGTTCAATATGTGGGCTGTACGATCCGTAGAATGAGGGATAGACTCCAGGATCATCTGTATGACATCTCAGTTAATAAAAATACCAATGTGGCTAGGCATTGGAATGCTTGCCATGATAAAGATGTGAAGGATCTTTGTATCCAAGGGTTGGAGAAGGTCACCATGCCCAGGAGGGGAGGGGATAAATTCAGGCTACTGTGTAAAAGGGAGGTGTATTGGATTTTTAAGATGAATACTAGGCAGCCCCTCGGACTCAACATCGAATGGGATGTATCATACTTTTATGAATGATCTAGTTGATTCCATCCAAATACACTTCCCTTTCTACCAGCTTTCCTTCCCCGCCCTGTTTCTTGTGCCATCGTTTATAATCTTACTAATATTCTACTAATTTTTCCAATATAATTTTACAGGACTTTTGGGCATGATTTCTGCCCCCCTCCCCCTCTTCTCCCCTCCCGCCTTTTATCCGCCAGGTGCAAGTTAGTTTAGTTCTGTGATTATAATCTACTCTCCCGATTTTCATGACGGCACCACGGTGAGTGGACACTGTTCTGTGCTGACCAATTAGGGGTGTTTGGTAAACTTAGTTAAGTCAATAATATTGTGACTCTATTTGGCATGAGCATGTGTGTCCGCTTCACCTTGGTTTGCCGTTGTGTTTGTTACATCTGGATTTGATATATTGGGGTGATCGCTCTGTTTATGGACCCCATCTGGTTCCATTCACAGAGTGATGTGTAGATTGAGTTTAGCAACCTATGGGGCTATACATATCATGTACCCTTTAATGGTTTGAGATGGGATGGTCAATTTTATGTGAGTCCATATGCACATAAATGTGCATAAGAGTTTTATTACAAGTGTTTTTTACAAATATTAATTGGAGTCTATATGCACATAAATGTGCATAAGAGTTTTATTACAAGTGTTTTTTACACATATTAATTGGATAGCTGTGGATGATTTGGGGGTTAATGATTATTTAGTGGATTTTACTTAAGCACACCCTCCATCTGATTCAGAGTTTAACCATTGGTTCTATCTACTCAAGTGTTTTGTTAAGGCTCACATTGTTTAATTGATTTATTAATTATATGCCTGTATATATATATGTATTGTTTGTTGTGAAGAGTCAGGCTATGACTAAGCACCAGTGTGGAGGTGTGAAATGCGTCAGCAGCTGAGACTTGTAGTTCGCCTATGAGCTGTATCTGTACCTGCTATCAATAAAGTTAGAGATTGGATTTTGGTGTGCGGCTTTCCAGCCTTCCTTTTGATTCAACATAAATATTTGTTGTTTCACTTGTTCACACCTTCCTCTGCCTCACTGTTCCCCACCGCATAGTAGCTTGTCCCGTCATTCATACACTCCCGGCACTATTGTTAACCATACCTTAAATTCCGCATTCTTAGTTACCACAGATAGTCTACCATACTCGCACAAACCTCGTACCTTAAACCGTTATCATTAAACCATCACACCATCATTGTCACCATACGAATTGTAGAGTCACCGTGTTTCCATTCGTAAAATCATTTGTCATACTCGTACCTTCCTCCACCTCATCATTACCTCCGCACGGTAGTCTTACCAAATTTCCTTAGTCACACCTTTAACCATCGTAAAACACTGATTCATAATGATCCGTATCTACCCCATTCATACCTTCCCCAGGCCATTCAAATCCAGCCACACTGTATCATTCAAAACACTCCGCAGGCCGCTTCATATTCAAGTCACGTCGGCGACTACGATTCTTAGCGACTCCATATAATATTGCAGGTTGGTTCTAATCTAGTCCCATCAGCGGCACAACGATTCGTAACGATTCTATTCACACACCACAACCAGATACGAATCTAGTCGCATCGGCGGCACAACAATTTGAATAAAAATAATAATGATAAAGAAAAAAAACTGTTCATGCACTAACAGTCAGATACAAATCTAGTTGCATCGACGGCACAATGATTCGAGTCCCGACTCACAAATACATGATTCCATACTTCATGTCAACTGCAGCGCAGCGTTTTACGAACCCTCTTCCCCAAATTCCCGAATGATTCCCACTTCAGCTTTCAAACGAGCAATATGGTTGAATATACCCATACACTTCTTTCTGCTATTCTTGTTTTTTGCCTTCCTAATTAGGCTACTTTCTTGCAATCCTTGCAAGCACATCTCCAGTGGCACTCAATCCGGCCACTCATCATCTCCAGTGGTACATCGGCCACTCACTATTTTCTGTCTGTCATTAATCCTTAGGTCAGTCGAGTTCAGGTTGGTACTTCCTGCACCTGGTTAGACAGTTTTTTTCTCAGGTAAAAAAAAAAGAAAAAAAAAACCCACATAGGGCTCACATTCTTCACCAGCAGGTCAGCCACCTCCCAAGGGGCAAACGTTACCATTCCAGATTGCTTATCCAGACTTCTATGTCATCCCATTACAGGTTATCGGTCGACCAAGTTTTCGACCCTAACCAGGACCACACAAACTAGGGCGTCAAGTCAGGTGTGTAGCACACGGATACCTCCTCCATCTGCTGCACCCTTTCATCATACGTTCCCTTCACATACATAATTCAGGCTGCTCATCTGGCGCTAGTTACTGCCACATGTATCTTTGCACAACGCTCTATTTTAGAAAGGGTGACCCTTCACCTACACAGACAAGGCCGCTGAACATTGAGATTGCTGGCAGTGCAAGAGTTAGCAGGTAGAACACACGTCATGAACTACAGATCACAACATTCATACTTAGACAGTTCCAGGCTGAAACTTCTCCGTCCCAGCACGCCCTGGGGCTCTGGTTCAAACGTTTGTGCAGAGCACAGACAGGCGCCCGAGCTATCGGTGACCTAGCCAGTCACCTCCTGGCTCACCTCGGTTGCCACGCACTCTGAGTTTTCTAAATTGTCACTCAACAGCATTCAAACTCAAACTGTCTTCTTCACTATGTCTGTCGTTCAATTTTCCTTCTCGTTCCTTCTTCTTTCTTTCTATAGGCAACTCCTCTGTCCCTTCCTACTTTTACCACTTATCCTAAACAACATGCAATCCCCTTTCCTTCTCTTACAGCTGAAGCCATGTTGCAGGCCAGCAGCGTAAGCTAGTCACCACCCCCTCTGTAACCTTCCACAGGTTCAGAGAGCAGCAGGGCTTGGACCATCCCCAACCTTCCAACAGAGCTGAGGCGCATGCTCCACCACAGCCAGAAAAGCAGAGCTTTTTAGGCTGCTTTTTCCACCACCAGTGACAGCCCAGCCCGATTCACAGGCGTCTTTGCAGGCAATTTTCACTGTAATTGCCCGACTCCAAGCATTGGTGACCACGCTGTCCACAGTAGTCACTGACATCCAGGCCAGAGTGGGAGTCCTGGAAGTATGTCCAGATACGGCCCTATCAGACCCAAGCATCATGACCGTATCGTCACCTCCACTAGCAGGTATGCCAGAGACCTGCACTACTATCTTCCCAGTGCACCTCATCCCAGCCAACATCAGGAAGGACATCCTGGATGGCAAGGACATCAACCTCGCTTCCCTCCTAATATCAGTCCACGATGTGGCCAAAAACAATTGTATACTTGGGAGGAACTCTAAGTGGTCCTTAAATCTAAGGACCCAAGGTTCAACCACAAGCTCACCAAAACCGAATTCATGCTGGTCTTCGGGATGGTCAGGGATGTTATTTGCTCAGCAAACCCCAATAGAAGGGAAGAGCTTGGCTTGTATCTTTATACAGTGGTTGACCTAGGTCATAAATATGGAGGATTCGCATTCTATGACTACCACCATTCCTTTGCAGCCAGAGCAGCAGCCAGACTGTCGCAGTTTCAGGTCAACACCAATTTTTTTTGCTGAAACTTCACAGGTCTACGCTCCCCACTCTATGCCATCTGCCAGTCGGCCAATCACATGAACTCTGGTGCTCTGGCACAGGTGCTAGACACCCCCCTCAAATTGCCCTACACCTCTGCTTCAGGACAAAACTTGCTGGCCCTCCCACAGGCACCACAGGTGGACAAGCTGGGACGACCTATCCTGTCAGTGGGGGTGCATCGATTTTCAATAATTATAACTTTGGGGCATGCAATTTCAGCCAATGCCGGCTGCTTCATGTGTGCCTCTCATGTCACAGAGCACACACCAAGCTCACGTGTAACTTCAAGCAAAGCAAGTCATGACTAGGCCGAGTGGATGTCGGGTGGCTCGGGTTATACCTTTCCTCACAGCCAACTCCCTCACTAGCAGTCTTCCTCATAGGAGGATTTACATCATGCTTTCACACTGGCCTCATCAAGCTCCCTTAAGCATCTTACAAATGCAGGAACCTCCTCTCAGCCACCACTGATGAGTTGGCTGTTAACTCCCTGTTGCAGTCCGAACTGGACTGGGGTTACATCATCGGCTCCTTCACCAACCCACCTTTCACAGTCTGGAGAGTCAGCCCCATTGGACTTGTCAAGGGCAAGTTTTCAAAAACTTTGCTTGGTGTACGACTTGTCCAAGCATCATTGCTCATACATACCAAGTTTAAACTCCTTAATCCCCTCTAAGGAGTTTTCTTTAAAGTACACATTGGTCGATTTAGCCATTCAAGCCATCATCAGCAAAGGAACGGGCAATTGGCTGTCCAAAGCAGTCATATCAGATGCCTTTAATTTACTACCCATCGAGCTGTCCCTACAGCAGTGGCATGGTATCAAGTGGAAAGGTTTGTATTACTTTGCCACCAAGTTGATTTTTGGCTCTAAAAGCAGCCTGTGGCTGTTCGATACCTTTGCCCAGGCTGTCTCCTGGATCCTATCACATCAAGCACAATGTCAGAAGGTTATCCACTATCTCGATGACTTCCTGTTGATCGAGCAGCCTGGCAAACCTCCATCAGACTTGGACAAATTAAGAGTGGTGTTTGGCAATCTGAATGTGTCTATGGCAGAACACAAAGTAGAAGGCCCAGCTCAGTCCATTACCTTCTTAGGCATCACACTAGACACCTGGGCCATGCAAGCCAGCCTACGCCACGACAAATTGGCCAGGATCAGATTGGTTATCCACGCCTTCACCCTTTCACAAGGATGTACCGAGAGACAGCTGCAATCTCTATTATGGATACTCAATTTCGCCATGAGGATTGTCCCGCAGGGGCGGTCCTTCATTTCCCGTCTCTTGGTCTTCATCTCTCAATTTCAAGACCCCAATACAATCTTCAGATTTGATTCAGCAGCGATAGCAGATCTATCAATGTGGGACGAGTTCCTGACAAATTGGAATGGAATATCAATGTTTATTCCAGCAGCACCAGATTCATCAAACCAGGTGGTTACGGACGCTGCTTCATGCAATTTTTTCCACCATTGGTTTGCTGGGCCATGGCAATAAGAAATCCTCCAGATTCCTGGGTTCAGACAATCATCTTCGTTATTCAAACTTTACCCATTTATGGCAGCAGCCCAGCTATGGGGCTGCACCTGGATGGGGCAAGCGGTGGTCTTCGCCACAGATAATCGGGCCACAGTCAAAATCATAAACAAAGGCAGGTCATCATGCCCTTCCTGCGTAGGCTGGTGCAGCTGTCCTCGCAGTATCAATTCAATGTACACTGCATTTACATCCCGGGCAAGTGCAACGTCGTGGCATACGCACTGTCCTGTTTTAACTATACTATGTTCTTTTTGCAGGAGCCTGGAGCCGACCCAACCACCTCTGTTATCTCACCTTGGTCGAGCTGACACTGGGTTAACAGTACACCTGCACAACCTGACCCAGCTCATAAACCAGTCACAATCCCGCAACACCCTGAAAGCCTACCATACCGCCTGGAACACCTAGGAAAGGTTTTTAGCCTCACACCCCGGGGCGGCAACAGGAGACATCAAACACATCCTGGCCTTCATATCATACTGCCACATGCAGCTAACCCTATCCTAAAATACCAATCGACTCTTTCCAGCAATTCCTGTGCTTAAAGGACCCAGATAAGCCAACCTTATTTACGGCCCACACAGTCAAATCCATCCTGCGTGGTATCCAGAGTAAACAACGCGTAGCTATCAGCAATCACTTAACCAGTGCCATCTTCAGAGACATGTCTAACATTTCATCATGTTCCCCATTTGGGCTTTTGCCCAGCCTGGTCATCCAGGCGGCCATCTACCTGGCCTTCTATGGCTTCTTACGGCCAGGCGAGTTTACCGTCAGTGGCCCCAGGAGCCAGATCCTACACAAACGCCATCTGACGCTCGCTCAAGAACACTTCGAACTTAACCTCGCCATGTTCAAAACCCAACAGTCCAGTCCCGGGGTAGACCCATAACTGCTGGTGCCCAGTAGCAATCCTCGACAGATTGCTATCGCACCTGCCCAGCCAGTTGGATTCCAGCCCACTGTTACCATTTCCAACCAGCCCCCTGAGTAGTAGTCAATTCATCAGCCATGTCAAGATCATATTGACTAACCTTGACTTCAACCCCGGCCTGTATTCTGGACACTCCTTTCACATCGGAGTGGCATCAGCCGCATCACAACAGGAAATCCGCCTGCTTCACCCGCTACATGCCGAACCCTCAGTTACAAATGTCGCAAGCATTCAGCAAGCTTGCTCAATAAATGCTACCAGACCAATAAAGAAATGACTTCCCTAACCAAGTATTTTTGCCCCCTCTTTTGGCATACCGTCCAGCCTACCAGGACACACTGCATGTCTAATTTATGTTGTAAGTCTTGTCACGTATTTATATGGTTCATATTTGTCTCGGTCACAGGGCTTCGACAATACATAAAAGGCTAGTAATGGTGGCCTGAATATATAAACAGACCACCCCCCCTGGGGTCTTTGTCAGTTCCAGTGCACAATACCCTCCCACCCATTCCCCTTTTCAAGGGCACTTCTCAACACATTCTCTCCAGCATCATCCTTCATCTATCTTGGGTATGCCCCCTCTTTTGGCATACTGTCCAGCCAACCAGGGCACATTGCAGGTCTAATTTATGTTGTAAGTCTTGTCGCGTGTTTATGTGGTTCATATCTGTCTCGGTCGCAGGGCTTCGACCATAAATATACAGTCAGGTCCATAAATATTGGGACATCGACACAATTCTAATGTTTTTGGCTCTATACACCACCACAATGGATTTTAAATGAAACAAACAAGATGTGCTTTAACTGCAGACTTTCAGCTTTAATTTGAGGGTATTTACATCCAAATCAGGTGAACGGTGTAGGAATTACAACAGTTTGTATATGTGCCTCCCACTTTTTAAGGGACCAACAGTAATGGGACAGATTAACAATCATAAATCAAACTTTCACTTTTTCATACTTGGTTGCAAATCCTTTGCAGTCAATTACAGTCTGAAGTCTGGAACGCATAGACATCACCAGACGCTGGGTTTCATCCCTGGTGATGCTCTGCCAGGCCTCTACTGCAACTGTCTTCAGTTTCTGCTTGTTCTTGGGGCATTTTCCCTTCAGTTTTTTTCTTCAGCAAGTGAAATGCATGCTCAATTGGATTCAGGTCAGGTGAATGACTTGGCCATTGCATAACATTCCACTTCTTTCCCTTAAAAAACTATTTGGTTGCTTTCGCAGTATGCTTTGGGTCATTGTCCATCTGCACTGTGAAGCGCCGTCAAAAATGAGTTCTGAAGCATTAGGCTGAATATGAGCAGATAATATTGCCCGAAACACTTCAGAATTCATCCTGCTGCTTTTGTCAGCAGTCACATCATCAATAAATACAAGAGAACTAGTTCCATTGGCAGCCATACATGCCGACGCCATGACACTACCACCACTATGCTTCACTAATGAGGTGGTATGTTTTGGATCATGAGCAGTTCCTTTCCTTCTCCATACTCTTCTCTTCCCATCACTCTGGTACAAGTTGATCTTGGTCTCATCTGTCCATAGGATGTTGTTCCAGAACTTTGAAGGCTTTTTAGATGTTGTTTGGCAAACTCTAAGCTGGCCTTTCTGTTTTTGAGGCTCACCAAGGGTTTACATCGTGTGGCGAACCCTCTGTATTCACTCTGGTGAAGTCTTCTCTTGATTGTTGACTTTGACACAAATACACCTACCTCCTGGAGAGTGTTCTTGATCTGGCCAACTGTTGTGAAGGGTGTTTTCTTCACAAGGGAAAGAATTCTTCGGTCATCCACCACAGTTGTTTTCCGTGGTCTTCTGGGTCTTTTGGTGTTGCTGAACTCACGGTGCGTTCTTTCTTTTTAAGGATGTTCCAAACAGTTAATTTGGCCACACCTAATGTTTTTGCTATCTATCTGATGGGTTTGTTTTGTTTTTTTCAGCCTAATGATGACTTGCTTCACTGATAGTGACAGCTCTTTATATCTCATATTGAGAGTTGACAGCAACAGATTCCAAATGCAAATAGCACACTTGAAATGAACTCTGGACCTTTTATCTGCTCCTTGTAAATGGGATAATGAGGGAATAACACACACCTGGCCATGGAACAGCTGAGCAGGCAATTGTCCCATTACTTTTGGTCCCTTAAAAAGTGTGAGGCACATATAAAAACAAAGCAAGGTCCATTAAGACATGGATGAGCGAGTTTGGGGTGGAGGAACTTGACTGGCCAGCACCTGACCTCAACTCGCTAGAACACCATTGGAATTGAATTAGAGGAGAGACAGCAAGCCAGGCCTTCTCGTCCAACATCAGTGTCTGACCTCACAAATGCGCTTCTGGAAGAATGGTCAAACATTCCCATAGACACACTGCTAAACCTTGTGGACAGCCTTCCCTGAAGAGTTGAAGCTGTTATAGCTGCAAAGGGTGGGCCAACTCAGTATTGAACCCTCTTTGTCCAATCAACATAACTCAATTACCTAACTTGTGTAGAAGTTTGCAACGGTCACCACATTTGATGCTCCTTTATTCAATAAAATTAACTAAACGTCTTCTATGGTAAAGTGGTTTTGCATTATGTTATAAAACACTTGGAAGAGATATAAAGGATAAAATAACCTAGTTATAAAAATCACGTGGATAACCGCTCCGTTAGAAAAGCCATACTTGTATATTAGAAATTCAAATCTATAATTTTGACAATACACTGATGACACAAATGACATTTGCATCTGTGTGCTGTAGTCTAAAAATCTAATTTTAAAAATCTATTTACAGTATATAGCACACATATAAAAATAGGAATCCATTTACAAAATAATATGTTGAGATAATTGAAAGTGGTAATTCTATGAGGAATATATGAAGGCAATAAATAGATTTTGTTATGTTCTTTTGCAATGTCATTGAAACTTGCTCTGTATATATTTATATTAGTCCCAGGATGCTGATTAGTATTTGACAACTTTTTTTTTTTAGTAGAACAGGGGAAATCAGTTTTTATTCACTTGGGAAACTAGTACTACTTAATGTCTGTACAATGTAGCCCACTTAAACAAATATCTCATACGATATAAACTGGTTTACCCTTGCTGTAATTGCTTGTTGTACTGACCTACTAATGAAATGATACTTTGTTGATCATAAAAAAGGATTGAACTAAAATGTGAGAAAATGTTGGATGTAAGAAATGTTGTGGATACTCATTGCAATTATCACAAATAGAAAGAGCAAAGTGCAATAACTATAGCACAGCTAGGGAACAAAGGGGAAAGGTAGGTATAAAATCAAATCATTGTTCTTTGCAGGCACCTTTTTCACATACGTTCAGCAAGGAAGTTTTACCTAAAGGAGGATGCCTGGATATTATAGGGTGGCTTTGCATTGTACGGCAAGGTCCACATTAATGTAGAGGTGTACATTTACCTAAACTTTAGCTAATCCACCCTCCAAAGTAAACTGCAATATCCCCCTCTCCATTTACATACCTCAGCTTCAGAACCATAGTCCCCTCCAGCATTTAAGCCTATAGGAAACCTATAGAACCTATAACCTAATACCTATAGAAAATTTTGGATGTAAACACTAAAGAAGGTAGCAGCCCTGCAAAGAAGGTAAGAAAGCGGCTGTGTGCGTGTGTGTGCTCTGAGTGTACTACAGGGCAAGAGGAAAAAATAAAAGCCACATGACTTAGGCTGAATTTTACTGAGCCTGAAAATAAATTACTGGCCAAACAAAGCTACACATGGATGGTGGTCTGTTATTATCCAAGCATGGCTTTCAGGTTTGATCACTGTCGCTTGTACTGTTCTTAATTTTAGCTGAAGACAAAAAGCTCCAGATGAAGACCAAATGACTAGAGGTATAGCTCTATAATTCCTGGTACATTAGATACAGTTGTATTATACCTGCTAGCAAGACCTGGAACTCTAAAAAATTCTGGTTATCTTGTTCTAGCATGTAAAAAGTACGCCCCAAATTTGGAAAGTTGTTTTGAAAATCACATTTACATGACATAGCACTGCACTGATGTGTACCAGTTATAGTATCTAAAAGACCAGTTACAGCAGCTTATATTATAAAGTTTAATTTTTAGCTTTAATGGCAACCTTAGAAGTCTTCAGGTTAGTGACACTGATCTGCTATTGTTAGTCACGTTCTAAGAAAATGTCCATGAAAAACTCTACACCACACTCTAAAATAGAGGGACATCTTTGCAGGTTTTTGGGGATTCCTGGAATGTGTTTTGTAGAAATCAGATGTAATGTTATTATTTGTCTGGATTCAATTCTATAGGAGTGAAAAGTCTCTTATTTCTCTTGGCTCTTGCACTGTGTCACCTTCTTCTGACCAGCAGGCTTTTTGTCCATTGCTTACCATTCTGTGTGGCCTTTTCCCTACCATTTATGTGTACCTAGTTCCTGTTTTGGCGTATCTATTTTGATCTTGCTCCATCATTTAATGGGGTACTCAACTGTGTATCTGAACTATTGCTGCACTTGTTGACCTGATTATATCTTGTCCTCTCATGACAACTTTGATTCCATTATCTTTATTACTCTTTATTACTTATTACTCTTTATTGTTAATAACTTGGATATACTTATGGTTCCTGAGTACTGATCACTTCCAATACCCACATACAGTATCTCACAAAAGTGAGTACACCCCTCACATTTTTGTAAATATTTTATTATACCTTTTCATGTGACAACACTGAAGAAATGACACTTTGCTACAATGTAAAGTATTAAGTGTACAGCTTGTATAACAGTGTAAATTTGCTGTCCCCTCAAAATAACTCAACACACAGCCATTAATGTCTAAACCGCTGGCAACAAAAGTGAGTACACCCTTAGTGGTCGTCTTGGAGGTGTGTTTGGGGTCGTTATCATGTTGGAATACTGCCCTTTGGTCCAGTCTCCGAAAGGAGGAGATCATGCTCTGCTTTAGTATGTCAAAGTACATGTTGGCATTCATGGTTCCGTCAATGAAATGTAGCTCCCCAGTGCCGGCAGCACTCATGCAGCCCCAGACCATGACACTCCCACCACCATGCTTGACTGTAGGCAAGACACACTTGTCTTTGTACTCCTCACCTGGTTACCACCACACAGTTAGGAGAAGATTGTGCTGAGGACGTGTTTGCATTTGATTGTTGTTTCCCTGCGCTTCCAGAGGAGGCGGTGCTGGGCAGCTCTATTTAAACAGTGGGTTTCCTGTAGCAAGTGCTGTCCATTCTACAGTGTTTAGTGTGTTCTTGAGCAACTTGCTACCTGTTATCTGTTCCTGTGACCCTGCTTGTCTTGACCCCATCTGATCTCCGCCTGCATCGACCCCCAACGTGCCCCTGACTATTCTTCT
>BLSH010278153.1:1123043-1134607 GCA_018402905.1 Glandirana rugosa | reverse complement strand
TCACAGTGATTGGACTTCTGAAGATTCCAACGGTAATTTCGATTTTTAATTTGAAATATTAATCACAACTCGCTTGGACCTGACATTGCACGCCCAGGCATGGCTTGAAAGCCCACAGGCACCGTGCCTGGGCCTGTAAAGTTTTTAGCAAGCCCAAGCCAGGCCCCAAGACGATAAAATGAGGTGCACAACTCTTCGACGTCCCGTCGGTTAGTTGTTCGCAAAGTGACCAAACGGGAATCTTCGGTAGTGTCGGTACGGATGATTACCGTACCGACACTAACCGGTCACGTAGTACACTGGGTCCACGTGGAGTAAAATAGCAGAACCCCGGACCGAACCCGAACGATTTTTGAAATGTCCGGGTCCGTGCCACGGACACCCGAAAGTTCGGTACGGACCCGCACGTTACAGTCCAGGTTCGCTCAACACTAATTATAAAGTTTAATTTTTAGCTTTAATGGCAACCTTAGAAGTCTTCAGGTTAGTGACACTGATCTGCTATTGTTAGTCAAGTTCTAAGAAAACGTCCATGAAAATCTCTACACCACACTCTAAAATAGAGGGACATCTCTGCAGGTTTTTGGGGATTCCTGGAATGTGTTTTGTAGAAATCAGATGTAATGTTATTATTTGTCTGGATTCAATTCTAT
Source organism: Glandirana rugosa (assembly GCA_018402905.1). NCBI lineage: Eukaryota > Metazoa > Chordata > Amphibia > Anura > Ranidae > Glandirana > Glandirana rugosa. Next base: position 1,133,954 of record BLSH010278153.1, on the reverse strand, counting down.
AGGAGTGAAAAGTCTCTTATTTCTCTTGGCTCTTGCACTGTGTCACCTTCTTCTGACCAGCAGGCTTTTTGTCCATTGCTTACCATTCTGTGTGGCCTTTTCCCTACCATTTATGTGTACCTAGTTCCTGTTTTGGCGTATCTATTTTGATCTTGCTCCATCATTTAATGGGGTACTCAACTGTGTATCTGAACTATTGCTGCACTTGTTGACCTGATTATATCTTGTCCTCTCATGACAACTTTGATTCCATTATCTTTATTACTCTTTATTACTTATTACTCTTTATTGTTAATAACTTGGATATACTTATGGTTCCTGAGTACTGATCACTTCCAATACCCACATACAATATCTCACAAAAGTGAGTACACCCCTCACATTTTTGTAAATATTTTATTATACCTTTTCATGTGACAACACTGAAGAAATGACACTTTGCTACAATGTAAAGTATTAAGTGTACAGCTTGTATAACAGTGTAAATTTGCTGTCCCCTCAAAATAACTCAACACGCAGCCATTAATGTCTAAACCGCTGGCAACAAAAGTGAGTACATCCTTAGTGGTCGTCTTGGAGGTGTGTTTGGGGTCGTTATCATGTTGGAATACTGCCTTGTGGTCCAGTCTCCGAAAGGAGGAGATCATGCTCTGCTTTAGTATGTCAAAGTACATGTTGGCATTCATGGTTCCGTCAATGAAATGTAGCTCCCCAGTGCCGGCAGCACTCATGCAGCCCCAGACCATGACACTCCCACCACCATGCTTGACTGTAGGCAAGACACACTTGTCTTTGTACTCCTCACCTGGTTACCACCACACAGTTAGGAGAAGATTGTGCTGAGGACGTGTTTGCATTTGATTGTTGTTTCCCTGCGCTTCCAGAGGAGGCGGTGCTGGGCAGCTCTATTTAAACAGTGGGTTTCCTGTAGCAAGTGCTGTCCATTCTACAGTGTTTAGTGTGTTCTTGAGCAACTTGCTACCTGTTATCTGTTCCTGTGACCCTGCTTGTCTTGACCCCATCTGATCTCCGCCTGCATCGACCCCCAACGTGCCCCTGACTATTCTTCTGCCTGCTCCTTGTGTACCTTGCCGCCCGCCTGTTGACGTCCCTGCCTGCACCCGACCACTCTCCTGCCTGCTCCTTCAGTACCGCATTGCCAGCTAGTTGCCGACCCAACCTGCACCACTACTCTACTGACTGCACAAGCTCTACCAGACCGCTCACATCATCACCAGTGAACCAGTCCAGCCCCCGTGCACCTCTGTGCTCCCGAACTTCCTGTCTGTCCTATCAGAGGTTCCTGAACCAGAGCCGCAAGAGTGGTTGCTTCCTGCACAAGACAGACTCCACCACCAGGTGCGTGACAGTAACGGACAGCCATGCTTGAGTCTGCGCAGGAAGCACCCTCTGCTATGGATGAACTGTGTGTCCATCTTACCGGCCTTACACAGGCGGTCAAGAGCCTGCGGGCTGAGCATACCCGGCTGGAAGAACAGGTACAAGAGCTTGCTACCCCCGTAGCTCCTGGCAGACGCCCGGCTGCTGGTCACACCATTGTGGCCCTACCACAGGAGCCCAAGGTCCCTCTGCCGGATAAGTTCTCCGGGGACCGCCGCTAGTTCAGGGCCTTCCGCAGTTCTTGTGAACTTTATTTTGAGTTGAAGCCCCGCAACTTCTCTTCAGAAGCCACAAGAGCGGGGTTAGTAATCTCGTTGCTGCAAGATGAACCCCAGTCCTGGGCCCATCGCCTATGGGAGCAGAGAGGCCCTGAAGTCTCCACCCTTGCTCTGTTTTTTGACGCCATGGCCCGCCTATACCAGGATCCTCACCAGGTTGCCACCGCTGAAGCCACCCTCCATGCTCTCCAGCAGGGCCGCCACACGGCGGAAGACTACGCTGCCGAATTCAGGCGCTGGGGTGCTGACACTGCATGGAATGAGGCGGCACTATGCTTCCAGTTTCGCTTAGGTCTATCTGAGCTGCTCAAGGATGAGCTTGCCCGTGTTGGGGTGCCTCAAACCCTGGGATCTCTAGTCGACCTGGCCATCCAGGTAGACCGATGTATAAGAGAACGCAGAGCGGAGAGAACCTTCGCAACTACACGACCTACGTGGAAGACACCCTGGGAGCCCAGCTATCCTGCCCCGCTCTCACCGGCTCCAGCCGCTTCGGCCACCACCTCCTTTGGCTATCCTGAGCTGACGCAAGTAGGGCTCATCCGTCCTAGCCTTACCGCTGAAGAGAGACAGTGACGTCGCTCCCACAACTTATGCATGTACTGTGGGGAGACAGGACACTTTGTGCGCACCTGCCCGGCAAAGCTCCCTAGGTGCTCTGCTAGGGGTAACCAGGAGGACCTCCCTGTCCCCAGCAATGTCACTCATTTCATTATCCCGCTCTTTCTACAGCTATACGGAGGGAGCCTCCAAATCCAAGCAATTATCGACTCCGGGGCATGCAGCTGCTTTGTAGATCAAACTTTCGCTGCTCAACATCAGATTCCCCTTTATCCTAAGACACACAAGATGACCGTCTGCTTGGCAGGCGGGATGGCCATCAAGTCTGGCACCGTCACTCACGAGACTGTTCCCATACCTGCTGTGACGGCCAACGGCCACCAGGAGTCACTCATCTTGGACGCCATCGCATCTCCTGTCGTACAACCTCATCCGAATTAGGGAAGGCAATGAGTGGAAGACCGCCTTCCGAACCCGCTTCGGACACTTCGAGTACTTAGTAATGCTTTTTGGGCTCTGTAACGCCCCAGCGACTTTCCAGCATCTAGTCAACGATGTCTTCCGAGTATATCTGGACTTGTTCATTATAATCTACCTAGATGATATTCTTATTTTCTCTTCATCCCTGGAAGAGCACCGCAACCATGTCCGCAGTGTTCTAAGTCGTCTCCGGAAGCACGGATTATACGCTAAGGCAGAAAAGTGCGTTTTTGAACGCCCCAGTATCCAATTTCTCTGCCTCATTATATCTGTCACAGGCATCACAATGGACCCTCAGAAGGTCTCAGCCATCCTGGAGTGGCCAGCACCAACAGACAGGAATGGGGTCCAGCGCTTTGTGGGGTTTTCCAATTTTTATTGGAAATTTATAAAGGACTTCTCCGGCATAATAGCGGCCATCACGCAACTTACCAAGCAAGGTACACAATTTCATTGGTCTGCTGAAGCTCAAATGGCTTTTCAAACTCTTAAGGGGCTCTTCATCTCCGCACCTATACTGAGACATCCTGACTCTAAGCTTCCCTACGTATTGGAGGTAGACGCTTCAGAGACTGCTATTGGAGCCGTACTATCTCAGAGACAGGGTTCCAAAGCATTGCTCCATCCGGTTGCCTTTTTTTCCCGCAGACTCACAGCTCCGGAAAGGAACTATGACGTGGGGGATAGGGAATTATTGGCCATCAAATCTGCCTTGGAGGAATGGCGTTACCTTTTAGAAGGAGCCATGCATCCCATCTTGGTCTATACAGACCATAAAAATCTTGAGTACCTTAGAACAGCGAAGAGACTGAGACCACGTCAGGCCCACTGGGCACTCTTTTTTCTCGCTTTCAGTTCCACCTCACATACAGGCCTGGGTCGAAAAACACAAAACCTGACGCATTGTCTTGAATGTTCCATGTTCCAGAAACCACTGCTCCCCCAGATATCATCCTTCAGCCATGGAACTTCTTGTTGTCCCAAGAAGACCTGCTCTCGCAGATTAGGCGGACCTTGACTGGCCTCTCCGAGCCTTCTGATCAAAGACTGATAGCAAGAAATGGGTTGTGGTGGCATGGTGATCGGATTTTCGTGCCCAAACAGCAAAGACCAATGGTCCTGCGGCCCTGCCATGACCATAAACTAGCCGGACACTTAGGTGCGAGGAAAACTGCTGAACTGGTGTCACGTTCTTTCTGGTGGCCACTCGTGTGGGAGGACTGTCAGAGATACGTCAACTCCTGCCCCACTTGTGCAAGAAATAAGACCAGTAAAGCCAAGGCTTGGGGTCTCCTAAACCCTCTCCCTGTACCTGAACAACCCTGGTCGAAGATAGCATTGGACTTTATTGTCGAGTTACCTCTGGTAGAAGGGTACAGCACCATCTGTGTAGTCGTCAACCGACTCACAAAAATGGCTCACTTCCTCCCTATGAAGGGCACCCCCACTGCCGCTGAGACTGGAGAAATTTTTGTAAAGGAAATAGACCGCCTTCACGGAGTCCCAACCAATATAGTATCGGACCGCGGGGTACAATTCACCTCCCGATTCTGGAGAGCACTCTGCTCAGCCTTGGAGATCGAGTTGTCCTTCTCTACAGCTTATCACCCTCAGACAAATGGCCAAACCAAAAGGACGAATCAAACCTTGGAGCAGTATCTGCGCTGCTTCTCGTCCTTCTCACAGGATGACTGGGTATCCCTGTAACCACTAGCAGAGTTTTCTTACAACAACTCCGTGCACTCCGCTAACAAGCAGTCCCCGTTTTGGTCAAACTACGGCTATCATCCCTTATCTCTACCCAGAGTGGCACCAGAGGGTGTTGTGCCAGCCGTGCATGATACTGTCAAGTTCCTGGAAGAGAACCAAAAGTACCTGCAGGAAACTCTCTCCCAAACACAAAAACGGGATAAGAATGCCTTTGACAAGAAGAGGCGGAGAGAGCTGGAGCTTCTGCCCGGTGATCAGGTCTGGCTGTCTACCCGGAATTTAAAAATGTCCTGTCCCTCTAAGAAGTTGGGACCTAAGTTCATTGGGCCCTTCCCAGTGCACAAAAGAGTCAACCGGGTGGCTTAAAAGTTGGACCTTCCCCCTTCCTTGTGCATTCACCCGGTTTTTCATGTTACACTTCTAAAACCCGTGTCCCCGAACCATTTTCCGGATAGAACAACCTCTCCACTGGCACCGGTCCTGATAGATGGTGAGGAAGAATTTGAAGTCGAGGCCATCTTGGACTGTAGGAAGCGGGGCGGTGCATTGCAGTATTTGGTGAAATGGAGAGGTTATGGTCCGGAGGAGAACTCTTGGGAGCCTGAAGCAAATATCCATGCGGATGAACTGATTGCTTCGTTCAGAAGAAACCGAGCCTCAAGGAACTCCCGCCTAGGCATCCGGAGGCTGCCCCTTGGGGGGGGCAATGTTAGGAGAAGATTGTGCTGAGGACGTGTTTGCATTTGATTGTTGTTTCCCAGAGGAGGCGGTGCTGGGCAGCTCTATTTAAACAGTGGGTTTCCTGTAGCAAGTGCTGTCCGTTCTACAGCGTTTAGTGTGTTCCTGAGCAACTTGCTACCTGTTATCTGTTCCTGTGACCCGGCTTGTCTTGACCCCATCTGATCTCCGCCTGCATCGACCCCCAGCTTGCCCCCGACTATTCTTCTGCCTGCTCCTTGTGTACCTTGCTGCCCGCCTGTTGATGACCCTGCCTGCACCCGACCACTCTCCTGCCTGCTCCTTCTGTACCGCATTGCCAGCTAGTTGCCAACCCGGCCTGCACCACTACTCTACTGACTGCACGAGCTCTACCGGACCGCTCAAATCATCACCAATGAACCAGTCCAGCCCTCGTGCCCCTCTGTGCTCCCAAACTTCCTGTCTGTCCTATCAGGGGTTCGTGAACCAGAGCCGCAAGAGTGGTTGCTTCCTGCACAAGACAGACTCCACCAGCAGGTGCGTGACACACACAGACTTGACACCATCTGAGCCAAATAAGTTTATCTTGGTCTCATCAGACCACAGGACATGATTCCAGTAATCCGTGCCCTTGGTTTGCTTGTCTTCAGCAAACTGTTTGTGGGCTTTCTTGTGCATCAACTTTAGAAGAGGCTTCCTTCTGGGAGGACAGCCATGCAGACCAATTTGATGCAGTGTGCGGCGTATGGTCTGAGCACTGACAGGCTGACTCCCCACCCCTTCAACCTCTGCAGCAATGCTGGCAGCACTCATACGTCTATTTCCCAAAGACTGCCTCTGGATATGACGCTGAGCACTTGCACTCAACTTCTTTGGTCGACCATGGCAAGGCCTGTTCTGAGTGGAACCTGTCCTGTTAAACCACTGTATGGTCTTGGCCACCGTGCTGCAGCTCAGTTTCAGGGTCTTGGCAGTCTTCTTATAGCTTAGGCCATCTATATGTAGAGCAACAATTCTTTTTTCATATCCTCAGAGAGTTCTTTGCCATGTGGTGCCATGTTGAACTTCCAGTGACCAGTATGAGAGAGTGTGAGCGATAACACCAAATTTAACACACCTGTTCCCCATTCACACCTGAGACCTTGTAACACTAACAAGTCACATGCCCCCAGGGAGGGAAAATGGCTAATTGGGGCCCAATTTGGACATTTATACTTAGGGATGTACTCACTTTTGTTGCCAGCGGTTTATACATTAATGACTGTGTGTTGAGTTATTTTGAGGGGACAGCAAATTTACACTGTTATACAAGCTGTACACTCACTACTTTACATTGTAGCAACGTGTCATTTCTTCAGTCTTGTCACATGAAAATATATAATAAAATATTTACAAAAATGTGAGGGGTGTACTCATTTTTGTGAGATACTGTACATTACTGTCCTGTGCTTATCTTGGCTTTGTCTGATAGTATTTTGTTTTTATAAAAATATTTCACATAAATTAAGGTCACACATACTTTGCCCTGTTGACCCCTACTCCCTCCTCAAGACCTTTTGGAGTATATTATCTTCTTGTTATTAATCTTTAAAAAAAAAGTTAAAACATAATAAAAAATATTGCTCTAACATGCCAAACCACTAAACTTTACATACATTTCAGCTTTTTAAATAGATCAATAGAGACTCTAGTAACAGATCCTCACAACACAGGAAAATTGTATTTCCAATGGATCCTGATATGCAGTATGTATGATAGAAATATCTATTGTGGAGAATTCTGTGAGGCATGGAGTTATTGGAAGGTTATGTGGGAAGTGTTTTTACCTTGCATATAGTAATTGCCTTAGCCACTTGAGTACCAGCCTGTAATAACCCTTAAAGTGTTACTAAATTCAGGACCCTGCATTCACTATATTTTGTCTCCTACAGTACACAGAACATGGAAATGCAATTATTTTAGTAATCTGAAACTGCTAAATGCCTTTTCTCATCAGCAGTATATAGCAGCCTTGTGACTTTTAACACTGTCCGGCTAAGCACTGTTTAAAGCTTGTAGGAGGAGTTTTCATTCTCTTCTGACTGTCCTATGAGGCTACATGACTCTTGACTGGATAGCTCTGATTGGCCCTGTGCTGATCACATGCACCCTCCCAAAAATAAAATTCACTAGCAATACACACCAAACTGAGCATGTGCAGAGTGCCTCCAAGGCTCTGTACAATCAGAAGATGGATTGGGGGCAGTAAAAGAAGAGGTGGATTGGAGAAGACGGGATCAAACAGATTTTTTACACAATGCTGGCGATGAACTCCTTAAGTTTCCACAGTATAATAAGCATGCTTTACTGCATATACAGACTGATTTTACTGTTGTGGGTTTGGTAACATTTTATTTAACAGGCCATTTTTCAGTTTACAGTGTTGTAATACTTTATCTGACAATCAGTCATGCAACTCTGTACCCAAATACATTTTAGATGATTATTCTGCAACATCCAGAGCTTTCTTTTGGTGCTATTAATAACCACTGTTTTTAATTTTTTTACTATATTTGGAAAAAAGACCAAAAGCCTTAAAAATATATTATATTTTGTTAAAATAGGAATGCCACTAAAAATTATGAACTCCCCCCAAAAAGGGCCCCTCTTTAGAAAGTAGATAACTCAAGCTGAACTCTGAATTTTGCCACAATTATTTGGAAATAAAAAAACATGCTGGTATTGAGGGAGATAAAACATGGAGCCTCATAATAATGTGCTAGATACAGCTCATACAGGTCACACACAGAGGGAGGAGGTTGTGAGTGGAGTAAATTTACTGGTCTCATACCTCAGAAGGGCAGATATGATGGGGTTAATATCCACATGTGCAGAATAAGAGAGGAAAAAGAGTTAATACAAGTCATATGGAGGGGTAATCTGGAATTTAGATGTATAGGAGAGAAGGTATAATGAATGGGTCAAAAAAGATCTGTATTACTGCTACTGTGTCTGTACTGTGATCACAGAAACAAATGAATGACTTATTTATACGTTAGGAGATTGTCTACAAATGTCATAGAAAGCCATCATAGAACATCCATGCGGCTACAATACAGATGCAGTAACTTCAGCTCAACATGTTTCACCAGATTATGGCTTCTTCAGGAGATATGGATAACTACATACAAAATTACTAGAATTCAAAAAACAATATATTAGTCAAAAAGATGACTACGTGGCATCCAAAATGTATTTACACATGCACACACATATATATATATATATATATATATATATATATATATATATATATGAGATTAACCATTACAATAACTGCAGTACATTTCTTCTAAACGGTGCATATGACAATAGGTCATGTGGGGGGGGGGCTCTCTCACCTGTGTTATAGCACAATAATGCTGATGAATCAACGCTGTAGATCACCCACCAGCAGAATATTTTGTGGAGATATCAGTGAACCACAGGGGAGAATACGAACCAACAGATTGCCTGCCATGAAGTGGAGATGAATAGTGAGCAATGGCTGAATAAATAAGTGCAGCATACCATCACTGCATTGGGAAAATACCTACCACTATTATAGAAGAATAAATCCATAATGATGGACATCGCTGGATCCTTTGAGACCCACATGTAATTCTATTTGTAGGGCAGTATGAGATCAAACCATGAGATGGCTGCAATAGGGTGAAAAGACACTGAACTGAAACAAAGAAGCGGAGGGCACTCAGCTTTAGAGCAAGTTCGGCTAACATTAAACAATTAATTATTAACTGGTATCAGCCAACTGCATCTTAAAATCTGTGCTTTTTAACCACTCCTATACTAAAAAAAATGAAGAGGATTTAGATATCTGTTTCTGGAGTAATGCTTTTAAATGTCACTCCAGAAATAGCCCTCAGGAGGCAGTTCCACTTGTTATTGTCAGTGAACTGAGCCATTCTCGGCAAGCAATATTCACAGGCACAGTGTGCAGAACCAATCTAATCAATTCTGATCACTGTGATTGGTCATAGACGAGAAGAGGACATTATTTATGGAAAGGAAAATCAATGAAAGTCAACATGTAAAGTGTTTGATTTTTCTGTTCTTTTACCTGCAATATTTTAAGTTGGTGACAGGGCCTCCTTTAATCAGTATTGGCACAAGCAAAAATAATTCATAATCACTGTTAGGCCAGTAGTACTAGTCTTCTGAGCCACTGAAAATGATACAAAAATCTTATTAGGATATATGCTAAACAGATCTGTATAAAAGCTTTTGTTTTGACAGGATTGCTTTTATAAAGCTCAAACTAGTAAAAAGAATGCACATTTCTTGCCCCATACTTTTTTTTTTTTTTAGGCAGGCAGATGCTGGAAATATATTCCTGCAGCTATTCTTCACAAATACCCTTGTAAATAAATCCTACTTGCATGAATTATGAGTTTTGACAATATTAGAAGAGCATAATCTCTGTAACGGGCCCCTTATAAAGATTGTAAAATACTTGCTTTTATTTTGCCCACATTTTGTCATATTTTGCTGCTAAAATGAACACTAGCCAATGATCCAATTGTAAATACAAGGTTGTGCCTGGAACCCAGGAACCTGCATTGAGTATATCTGGTCTCCCCTAGTACACATAACAGGGAAATACAATTATTTTAGTAAATAGAAACTGTTAAATACCTTTTCTCATCAATAGTATATAGCAGTCTTGTGACTTCTATCAGTGTCTGGTTCAAGCTTGTAGGAGGCATTTTTATTCTCCCCTGATTGTCCTATGAGGCTGCAGGACCCCTGACTCTCTGTCTGGACAGTGCTGATTGGCCCTGTGCTGATCACATGCACCCTCCAAAGGAAAAAAAACTCTCTAGCAATATGCACCAAACTGAGCATGTGCAGAGTGACTCCAAAGGCTCTGTCTTATTAGGAGATGGATTAGGGACAGTGGAAAAAGGGGAGGATCAGAGAAGACAGAATCAAACAAGCATGCTTTACTGCATATACAGACTGAGTTTACTGTTGTGAGTTTAGTAATAGAGTTGAGCGAACCCGAACTGTAAAGTTTGGGTCCGTACCGAACTTTGGGGTGTCCGTGACCCGGACCCGAACCCGGACATTTGAAAAAAAGTTTGGGTTCGGGTTCTGGGTTCCGGTATTTGATCCCGCCTGTTGAACAGCTGCAGGGCAGCCAATCAACAAGTGTTTCAGTGGTTTGCCCTTAGAAGCCATCGCAGCCATGCCTACTAATGGCATGGCTGTGATTGGCCAGTGCATCATGTGACCCAGCCTCCATATAAGCTGGAGTCACTTAGTGCTGCATGTCACATGCTCTCAGGCTAGTGTAGGGAGAGGATGCTGCCAGCGCTGTGAGGGACAGATTGCAGATATAATAACATCTCATCCTGCATTACAGAACGATCTGATTCTGGAATAGGTAGAGATTACTACTACTACTGCTTTGAGGGACAGATTGCAGATCTCATCCTGCATTACAGAACAATCTGATTCTGGACTAGGTAGAGTTTACTACTCCTGCTTTTAGGGACAGATTGCAGATATAATAACATCTCGTCCTGCATTACAGAACAATCTGATACTGGACTAGGTAGAGTCTACTGCTTTGAGGGACAGATTATTGTTCTAAAATCATCTCCTAGTTCTATAGGGTCAGGTTCCTGCTGTTGCTGTAAGGGACTTTCGTCATCATCATCATTAGAGATGGATAAGGTCTTAGTCTAGCAAGACATTACGTCCTACTCTACAATAATATAGACGTTAGACAGGGAGTGTC
>BLSH010278153.1:1090247-1104190 GCA_018402905.1 Glandirana rugosa | reverse complement strand
GTAAGTGTGGACTCTGGAACATTGTGATCGCTCAGGGGGGGTATATACAGTAGTAGATGTCCAGAGCAATGTGTACTATATTGATATATCAATATATATAGTTATTTTCCCCTATATACAGTTTCTCACAAAGTGAGTACACCCCTCACATTTTTGTAAATATTTTATTATATCTCTTCATATGACAACACTGAAGAAATGACACTTTGCTACAATGTAAAGTAGTGAGTATACAGCTTGTATAACAGTGTAAATTTGGTGTCCCCTCAAAATAACTCAGCACATCCATTAATGTTTAAACCGCCGGCAACAAAAGTGAGTACACCCATATGTGAAAATGTCCAAATTGGGCCCAATTAGCCATTTACCCTCCCCGATGTTATGTGACTCGCTAGTGTTACAAGGTCTCAGGTGTGAATGGGGAGCAGGTGTGTTAAATTTGGTGTTATTGTTCTCACTCTCTCATACTGGTTACTGGAAGTTCTACATGGCACCACATGGCAAAGAACTCTCTGAGGATCTTAAAAAAGAATTGTTGCTCTACATAAAGATGGCCTAGGCTATAAGAAGATTGCCAAGACCCTGAAACTGAGCTGCAGCACGGTGGCCAAGACCATACAGTGGTTTAACAGGACAGGTTCCACTCAGAACAGGCCTCGCCATGGTCAACCAAAGAAGTTGAGTGCACGTGCTCAAGGTCATATCCAGAGGTTGTCTTTGGGAAATAGACATATGAGTGCTGCCAGCATTGCTGCAGAGGTTGAAAGGATGGGGGGGTCAGCCTGTCAGACCATGCGCCGCACACTGCATCAAATTGGTCTGCTTGATTGTCATCCCAGAAGGAAGCCTCTTCTAAAGATGATGCACAAGAAAGCCCGCAAACAGGATTACTGGAACCATGTCCTGTGGTCTGATGAGCCAAGAAAAATGTATTTGGTTCATATGGTGTCAAGCGTGTGTGGCAGCAACCAGATGAGGACTACAAAGACAAGTGTGTCTTGCCTATAGTCAAGCATGGGGGTGGGAGTGTCATGGTCTGGGGCTGCATGAGTGCTGCCGGCACTGGGGAGCTACAGTTCATTGAGGGAACCATGAATGCCAACATGTACTGTGACATACTGAAGCAGAGCATGATCCCCTCCCTTCAGAGACTGGGCTGCAGGGCAGGATTCCAACATGATAAACCCAATCACACCTCCAACACGACCACTGTCTTGCTAAAGAATCTGAGGGTAATGGTGATGGAGTTGCCAAGCATGTCTCCAGACCTAAACCCTATTGAGCATGTGTGGGGCATCCTCAAATGGAAGGTGGAGGAACGTAGGGTCTCTAACATCCACCAGCTCCATGATGTCATCATGGAATAGTGGAAGAGGACTCCAGTGCTAACCTGTGAAGCTCTGGTGAACTCCATGCCCAAGAGGGTTAAGGCAGTGCTGGAAATAATTGGCCACACAAAATATTGACACTTTGGCCCAATTTGGACATTTTCACTTAGGGGTGTACTTACTTTTGTTGCCAGTGGTTTAGACATTAATGGCTGTGTGTTGAGTTATTTTGAGGGGACAGCAAATTTACACTGTTATACAAGCTGTACACTCACAACTTTACATTGTAGCAAAGTGTCATTTCTTCAGCGCTGTCACATGAAAAGATATAATAAAATATTTACAAAAAAAGTGAGGGTTATACTCACTTTTGTAAGATACTGTATATTAGTATATAGTTATATATTAGCTCCCCCCATATAAATGTGTATATAGTACTCTATGCCCCCCCACTCTCTGCTTCCCTCCTTGTCTGATCTGGTCTGCCCTCTGCTCAGCGAGCCCTATTAACCCCCTCTATTGGGGAGGTGCCGCAGTGCAAGGCCGACTTGTAGTTCGGCCCCTCTCACTCCTCTTTTGGGTATAGTGGTGGCAGGTCGGTCCCCAGACTACACATCCTGTCATGCCTTGCAGCCTTGCTGGCTGCTCTTGCTTGGTGCTCAGTGTCTCTGGTAGAGCTTCTTCTTCTGTCTGACACTCGCCGACCTCCCTGGCCTGGCCCTGGATTGAGGAGAGCAGGCACGACTGAGGTAAGTCCTACTGATGGGTCTCCCCGGACCCTCCCCTTGGAAGGCAAGCAGTGCCTGAGCGCTTGCTTAACACGGCAGCAGCATGCCGGCACGGCACCCCTGACTATGTGCGATCTAGGCCGTTGCCTACCTTGCCTATAGGTAGCGCTGGCCCTGCATGTGAACTTCAGGAACTTCATATCCCTACATGCACTGCCTTACTGCATCACGGAATAGGGTGTGTTTACCTCTCTGGACCACATCTTCCTCATTATTATACTACCTCTTTTTTTATTTCCAACCAATTTCCTAGTACTTCCTTTGGAGGGCCATACCCCATACAATCTGGTTGTAAAATCTCCTTTAGATCTATCATCAGCTATTACGTGCAAGGGCCTGGCTGTTTTGATACAAATTGAATAGATTGTTTAAGTGGGTCCTCCGTTTCCAAAGTTTTGGTAAATCTAAAGGAAATTATACAGAGATTGTACAAATTACATATTGTATGGCCAGCTTCGATCCGGGCAGACGTCATATGAAGTCTTTCCCTTTTTCACTTGGGGCCCGCAGCGCGGCGATCGTGGATCGATCATGTCCCTCGGGACACAGCCCCCCTGATCGGGGTAAAGAGTCAATCACAGCCGGTCACTACCGACATCAGCGTGCACGCCGTTCATGCGCACCTCCAGGGGAATGGAATTGGCTCTTTACCACGGGACGGTCACATGATGTAAACAAACCGCAGTAACGAGCTGTTACCGGGTTCTCCCTCTCACACACTGATTGTGTGTGAGAGGGAGATTGCGGTAACAGCTTGTTATCGCCTACTGTGTACACCAAGTACACTGATCCCCCCTAATAAAGAGGACCTGTCACCACCCCATCAAAGTACCTGTCACAGCCCATCCAAGTACCTGTCACCTGTCCATCAAAGTACCCGAGTACCTGTCACCTGTCCATCAAAGTACCCGAGTACCTGTCACAGCCCATTAAAGTACCCTAGTACCTGTCACCTGCCCATCAAAGTACCCGAGTACCTGTCACAGCCCATTAAAGTACCCTAGTACCTGTCACCTGCCCGTCATAGTACCCAAGTACCTGTCACCAACCCATCTGAGTACCCGAGTACCTATCACCATCCCATCTGAGTATCCGAGTACCTGTCACCAACCCATCTGAGTACCCGAGTACCTGTCACCAGCCCATCTGATTACCTGTCGCCAACCCATCAGAGTACCCGAGCACCTGTCACCAGCCCATCAGAGTACCCGAGTACTTGTCACCAGCCCATTTGAGTACTCTAGTATCTGTCACCAACCCATCAGAGTACCCCAGTACCTGTCACCTGCCCATCAGAGTAACCAAGTACCTGTCACCAGCCCATCAGAGTACCCGAGTACCTGTCACCAGCCCATCAAAGTACCCAAGTACCCGCCACCCACCCATCAAAGTACCCGAGTACCTGTCACCAGCCCATCAAAGTACCTGTCACCTGCCCATCAGCGTACCCAATTACCTGCCACCTGCCCATCAGAGTACACGAGTACCTGTCACCAGACCATCAGCATACCAGACTACCTGTCACCTGCCCATCTGAGTATCCGAGCACCTGTCACCAGCCCATCTGAGTACCGAAGTACCTGTCACCAGCCCATCAGAGTACCCAAGTGCCTGTCACCAGCCCATCAAAGTACCCGAGTACCTGTCACCTGCCCATCAGAGTACCCGAGTAGCTGTTACCTGCCCAACAGAGAACCTGAGTACCTGTCACCAGCCAATCAGCATACCCGAGTACCTGTCACCTGCCCATCTGAGTACCCGAGTACCTGTCACCTGCCCATCTCAGTACCTGAGTACCTGTCACCTGCCCATCTGAGTACCCAAGTACCTGTCACCTGCCCATCTGAGTACCCAAGTACCTGTCACCAGCCCATCAGAGTACCTGTCACCAGCACATCAGAGTAAACGAGTACCAGTCACCAACTCATCTGAGTAACCGAGTACCTATCTGCAGATCATCAGAGTACCCAAGAACCTTTTAACAGTCCATTAGATTACCCGAGTACATGTCTCCTGCCCATCAAAGTACCCGAGTACCTATCTGCAGCCCATCAGAATACCTGAGTACCTATCTGCAGCCCATCAGAGTACCTGAGTACCTATCTTCAGCCCATGCCTTATAGAATATACCTCGGGTGTTTGCATTCCAAAATGGGGTGATTTTGGGGGTAATTCCACTGTCCTGGTGCTCCAGGGCCTTCAAAAGTGTGATAGGTATGAATGAAATTTTATGTGTAATTTATGCTCCTAGAACGCCTGACGGTGCTCCCTGCATGTGCGCCTCTGTATGTGGCCAGGGTGTGAAAAAGTCTCACACGTGGTATCACCATACTCGGGATGAGCAGCAGAATATATTTTGGGGGTTAATTTTTGCTATGTACATGCTATGTGTTAGAAATATCTTATAAATTGACCACTTTGTGTAAAAATAAAAGCGTTTTCATTTTCATTCCACGTTTTTCGAAGACTTGTGAAAAAAAATGAACCGTACAAAAGACTTATAATGCCTCATAGAATATATGTTGGGGTGTTTGCTTTCCAAAATGGGGTCATTTTGTTGGTAATTCCATTGTCCTGGTGCTCCAGGGCCTTCAAAGTGTAATAGGTCGTTAGGAAATTAGATGTAAAATTTCTGCTCCTAGAATGCCTGACGGTGCTCCCTGCATGTTGGACCCCTCTATGTAGCCAGGGTGTGAAAAAGTCTCAAACATGTGGTATTGCCATACTCGGGACAAGTAGCAGAATATATTTTGGGGGGTTATTTTTGCTATATACATGCTATGTGTTCGAAATATCATATATATTGACCACTTTGTGAAAAAAAAAGTTTTCCTTTTCTTTCCACGTTTTCCAAAGACTTGTGGAAAAAAATTAGCCATTCAAAAGACTCATAATGCCTCATAGGTTGTTAGGAAATTAGATGTGAAAATTCTGCTCCTAGAATGCCTGATGGTGCTCCCTGCATGTTGGACCTCTCTATGTGGCCAGGCTGTGAAAAAGTCTCACACATGTGGTATCGCCATACTTGTGGCGAGTAGCATAATGTATTTTGAGGTGTAATTGGGAGTATGCATATGCTGTGTGCGAGAAATAACTTGTTGTTATGACAATTGTGTGCAAAAAAAAAAAGAAAATTCTTAATTTTCCCAAGAATTGTGGGAAAAAAGTACAACTTCAAAAACTCACCATGCCTCTTACTAAATACCTTGGAATGTCTACCTTTCAAAAAGGGGTAATTTGGGGGGTATTTGTACATTCCTGGCCTTTCAGGGCCTCAAGAAATGAAATAGGCCATCAGTACATCAGGTGTGATCACTTTTCAATGATTGGCACCATAGCTTGTAGACTCTATAACTTTCACACAGACCAAGTAATATACACTTATTTGGATTATTTTTACCAAAGATAGGTAGCAGTGTAGGTTTTGGCCCAAATTTATGAACAAAAATTACTTATTTGCAAAATTGTATCACAGAAACTAAAAAAAAGTGTTTTTTTTCTTCAAAATTTTTGCAATGTGTTCACTTATGTCGCAAAAAATAGAAAACCCAGAGGTTATTAAAGACCACCAAAAGAAAGCTCTATTTGTGTGAAAAATTACACTTTTGTTTGGGTACAGTGTAGCATGAGAGAGTAATTGCCGTTCAAAGTGTGAGAGCGCTGAAAGCTGAAAATTGGTCTGGGCAGGAAGGGGGTATAAACGTCCTGTATTGAAGTGGTTAAATTTGATGGTGACTGTGCACTGCGGTCTAAGTCATTCCACAGATTTTCAATGGGGTTTATGTCTGGGCTCTTGCTAAGCCATGCAAGGACATTCACGTTTTTTCTGCTTCCACCACTGTGTGGTCATTTTTGTTGTGTTTTCTGGTAGAGGGCAGCATATTTCACACAAGAATTATATGGTATTCTGCCCCATCAATTTATCTTCTATCCTGACAAGTGCTCCAGTCCCTGCTGCAGAGAAACACCCCCATAACAGGATATTACCACCTCCATGCTTTACTGTAGGAATGGTGTTATTTGGATGGTGAGCTGTATTGGATCTCCGCCAGACATATTGTTTGGTGTTGAGGCCAAATAATTCAATTTTAGTCTCATCTGACCACCTTAAATGCACTTTGAAGATTCTGAGGCTACATAGAAAAAGGTGTTATGATCAGATGAGATCAGTTGCAAGTCCATTCTAGTTTTATTTAATCTTTTTGCATTACAGTCCAGTAATGTGGACAATGTGGGATGGAAAAAATACACTGTATTTTAAACATGACATTTCACCAGTGCAATCACATATGGCTATATACCAGTGTAAAACACACCTGACATTAACATACAAGAGACATCAGAATAAAGGGTTGAATGGCTCTCAGTGGGTATTCACTTTTTGATGTTCATTAATACCTGTTTACTTAATGTAAGATTTAATATTTGCTTTTATAATGGATATTCAAATGTAGACCATAAACCATTCATAGTTATCTATTCAAGATGTTCAAGGTTACAAGACCTCAGTGTTAATTAGGTATATGTCTCGGAACTGAAACAAAAAAAAAAAAACGTCTGTCTGTATGTATACATGTTGATATGCCCAGATGCAAAAACAATGTATTGCCAATGGGCAATACATATTCTAGAACTTATAAGTAGTTTTCCTAATTATGCACCCTTCAGAAATCCCTTAGCAAGATGTGGAGTCATGAAAAGGACACATTTTTCTCTTCCGTTCTGTACCCAGACTATTGCTAAAGTAAAGCTTGCATACTATTTGCAAATATGGTGATCTCTTCTGAAAGACAGAATGCATACTTCAATTCTTTGTGTCTCACACTGCTGTGTTGATCTTTCTCTCAAATCATCTTAATTACAGCAACAATGCATGCATATAATAAGCAGTGCTTGCACATAGCACACTCTGAAATCAGAAAGGTTATTAACCGAACCTGGGACTGGCATGGTGGGTGCTACCGGGTAGAGGGGAGGTATACCAGTAAGTGTCCAATTACTGGTCTCCCTTACCTGTTACTGACCTGGAAGTGATTTCTAAAATGTTACTTCCAGGTCCCCATGTCACTTTCCTCAGCCAATGTGACTGAGGAAGAAACGAATGGACTGCGATCTGCAATCCATTAACTTCACTGGAAGACAGGCGAGACATCAGGGATCTTTTAGACCCCTGATGTCTCATTAAAGAGAATCTGTCACCAAAAACAATAATCACATCAGAGACTTTTGTCCCCTATGTGATGAAAAAAAAGTTGAGAAAAAATGCAAAAAAAAGTGTAAAAAATAAAGATATACCCAAGCACTTAGAATTCAGGTGCACACAATTTTAAGCTTGACATGTTGGGTATCAATTTACTCAGCGCAACCTCACCTTTTAAATATTACCAAAAAATTGGTAGTAAATTGTGTTTTTGTTTTAGTGTATTGTTCACTAAAATGTTGTGTTTCATAAATCATTGCACTAATATCTTGTCACATAAAAATTATTCTCTAGGGTGTCTGCTTTCAGAACATTTTTACTGTTTGGGGTTTTAACTACTCGTCGGGCTTAAGATATTTTTTTTTTCAGACTGAACTGGTAAATAACAAATAGTAACAGTCTTTGCATTTTGACCCACTTTTCATTTTTTACATGTTAGATTTGTAGCCAGGCAAGGCTGTGGAGTCTGCAGCACACCAGAGTTGGATGTGGGCTGAATCTCCTAGTGATAGCAGGGTTTGTCTCCTTTTATATTGGAACAAACATGCAGTCTGAGAGCAAGATGCCATATTTGTACACAGAGTATGCAAATTTCCAAACATCCCCTGAATAAAGGCAACAGGGCATTGAAAATCGTTGTGCTTTGCTCAATGTGTTTCAAATATAAAAATTATTAATATCAGTTAATTAAAATCAAGAGCCAGACCAAGAGAAAAAGTACACTTGCTGAGTGTTACCTAAAACAGAACAAAAAAATCAAAGGGCATGCAACAAGTTGTGCAAATAGAATAAACCATGGTATCCAATTAGAATACTTCTTCATTGTATGATTTCATATAATCTTTCACTAACTTAAATCTATTCATGCATATTGGCATTCCTCTCCAAAATGTTATTTCAAGCTTTAAACATTGTAAATGTTTCATAACTGACATAATATTCATCCATACACATACAACCAAACTCCATAAAAAACAGCAATGCATTAAAGTGCTTTTACCAGGCCACCAATACCTTTTGAGAGCACTTAGAAAATATATGAGGTATAAGCAGATATATTTGCTAAGTTGCCTCAGGATTCAGTAATGATTTGCCAACTCATTTGAATCCTGATACTTGCAAACTGATTGCCTGAGAGGGTCTTTGTCAGCTTGAATGGCTTTAAATGGGTCAATTACAGTCAATAAAGGATGATACTATTATAGAAACGCTTGCTTCAATAGCATCCCAAGCTGAGAATGGGTTTATCAGTAGTACCTGCTATTAGTAATGCAGCCAGTTCAAAATGAAGATGTGGAGACATTTTGTAGCCACATTTAACCCTTGATTTGTTTTTGGATAGTAAAGAGCCTTTCTTTAACAGTATCTAATTATTTTTAAAGCTTAATTAACTTTTAACTATATTTCACAATTTAATGACCAAGTAAGGAAGATAAAGGGACTTCTGAGCTATTTGCCAGCCAAGCTAGATCAGCAAGTGCATACAACTGCAATAGAGCACATTGCATCTTTAGCATGGCTTGGCAGCTTTTAAAGAGTATGCAAATGCTGTGTTTTTTTGACTCCCTACCTCTTGAAAATCTGGAAAAGCAGTCCAGTGCCCACACACAAATGGATGGCTATCAAAATAGAGAAGATACTTCAAATATTGGTACTGATTAAAAGGTGCAAAAATAATATCCTTCTATGCTGTGAACATATACAGTACATAAAAGTAGATAAAAGGTTATTGCCCAGTATGCTGCCACCTACTAGAACTGCAAAATGTGATAAGGTAATGAAAACTTAAAATAAACAAGCTTACAAAAGTAATCAAGTCATATAAATGCTATATTCATACAGTGTACACATATTATTTATGTTGTGAATTCAATATTAAAGTAAAACTATAATGATTTGAGTAAATTGTATTGTCAATATATGTTCACTATCTATATACAGTTTTTGTTTTACAGATAAATATTTAATACAAGACAAAGAGTTTTCAGAGCACTATGAGGATGCAGCACAGCATATGAACTTGTTTTGCAGCTCATTTTGCCTAATATAAGCTTCTCACTGAACTATCTCGTCATTAATACATCACTGGCTTTCATTAGAGTTGTGTAAATAGCCAGATTCTTAAAGCACAGTGAAAATGATCATGCGTTTCATGCAAAAACAAAAAAAAAAGATACTCACCCTAAAACATTCTTTCACATCGTCACAAGACTTTGGTCAAGGTTTCTGCCTTGAAAACGTATTGTCTTCATTGGGTAAACTACATCTCAGACCTTTGGAATGGTATCATCCTAAAATTTCAACCAATGGTAACCAATTAAATCAAAGTTAGAAGCATGCACTATAGATTTTGTCATGCTATAGTCTTTATTTTAATTAATGCATATTAACAAATTATTTTTATGATCAAATTTTGTTTATGTATTATTGTACAGCCCTTAATTGTACCCTCAGCTTTAGATAAGGTGTCACGTTCCCTACACTGGTCCAGAAATGTAATCTGCAATGGTAAATGTCAAGAACAGGTGCAGATTTGGATCATGAACTAAAGACCACTTAACATAGGAAACTTAAATACCTGGAAAATAAAATAAATTGAAATTTAAATAATTATATTTATATATATATATATATATATATATATATATATTCAACAAACACAGTGAATATAAACTTCAGTTATAAATACTTTTGATTCTTTTCCAAGTACATTTTATATAGTAGCATACATTCTCCCTAATACGACAGTAACTTTGTGTGAATAAATCTCCTGCCTTTTATCTGCTTACTATTTAGAGCGACATCTCTTCTTGTAATCCTCAGTTTACATCATTGCCTGAATAAATTGGACAATTATTTTTAAATATTGCAGCACATGAAAATAAATATAGTTTGGTGAGAAGCACAGCTTTAAGCTTTTAAAATGAAGTCTGATTTACATGTTTTGGATAACTGCCAGCCAGACGTGGTCATTCATTAAATGTAAGTGTGTTTTACATTTGGCTTACAGTATGAAAGATACCAGATACTAAAGTTATATATCGTGAATAACAATAGTGTTTTATTTGTAATAATATTACTAAAAAATATATCTGTGACTGCTTTCCTTTCAATTTAAGTATTCTTTTTTTTTTTTTTTAATTAACATAATACTTTGTATAACAGAAGTTTGTTTTCCCCAGTAATCAGCACATAAAGAGAATGCCCCTGTCACGTACCTGACGGTGGAGTCTGTCTTGTGCAGGGAACAACCGCTCTTGCGCACCCGATTCAAGGACCCCTGGTAGTGGAGACAGAGGCCCAAGAGTGCGGGATGGCACGAGGGCTGGAGGGTCACCGATGACGTAGCGATGCTCCAGGAGACGTGCAGATAGAAGGATGGTCGTTCAGGCTGGGTCGGCAACAGGCTGGCAGGAAGGTACAAAGGATCAGGCGAAAGAGTAGTCAAAGTCCAAGCAAGGTTCGTTAACGGCGGGCAGCAGAGGTACAAGGGAGCAGACAATCGGATGGTCGTGGGTAGCCGGGGTCGGTGCAGGTAGAAGACAGCAGGTCAGGACAAGCCGGGTCAACAGGAGGCAGAGCAACACGGGAACTGGTATCCAGAGCTGGGGCTTACAGGTCGGGAACGCTGTAGAGCGAGCAGCACTTGGTCCCAGCAGTCTCCAGGCTTAAATAGGCCCATTTGGCGCCGTTTCCGGCGCGTGCGCGCGCACGGGAGCGCGCGCGCACGCGGGCGCGCACGGGAGCGCGCGAACGCGCACGGGAGCGCGCGCACGCGCGCAAATGTGCGCACCTCCGCGGAAACAACAGATTTCAGCCGGAAATAGTTCTTTTTCCTAACAGCCCCACTGCAGATTAAAGAAGAAATACGACCATTGCATTTTATTTTAGGTTCCACTAAATAAATAAGTAAACAGAGGGTATCGAGGTTCTTTATTTAAATGTTCCTAGCTCTAAGTTAATAACAAACAAATCAATCCAAAAGCCCTCTATGCAAGTTCTCTGAGCAAAGGACATCAATTTTTATATGTCCCTAGGAAAGCTATACTACCTCCTCTACACACATTTTTACACCACTTTTTTGGGGGTCACTGGTGATGAAGGCCAGAAGTTATCTTGCTATGGGAATATCATGCCTGGCATGTTTGCCATATTTTCTTTTCTAGGGCAAGGAGAGCAGCGCAAAATAATATGCTTTATCTTTCTATGTCGAATAGTTAAAAGAGGAGTGCAGGATTTAAAAAAACTAAACAATCATACTCACTTAGGTGGATGCAGCATTGGACTGATTCTGCATATGTATTCTGCTGCCTTAAAGACCAAGAACCCAGAAAGACCTAAAATTTTAGCTAAAAATACACTAAAATCATTATTAGTAAATACATACATGGCAAAACTTACAAAATTCCTGCTAAATTCCCACTAACTATAAAAGCAAAAACGGAAAATTGTATCAAATACTTACCGTAATTTTCCTTTCCTGACGCCAAACCATGGCAGCATACTAGTGATAGAGCTCCGCCTCTTGACCACTCCCTCAGGACCAGTGAATAGCATAAAAAAGGCATGGTTAGCCGCCCCCCCATTCTTTGTAACAAGCTACATACCGAAACGCACAGGGTGGGCCCGTATGCTGCCATGGTTTGGCGTCAGGAAAGGAAAATTATGGTAAGTATTTGATACAATTTTTCGTTTTCCTGACGCCAACATGGCAGCATACTAGTGATAAATAACTAGCTGACAGGGTGGGTTCTACTTGCCAAACCAATATTCTAATTAGGATGGGACAGTGGACTGAATAGTCCTTCCTACAAAGTCCTCTGATGACAAGGCACCTATGTCTACTCCGTAAAGTTTGAGTAGGTATGCTGGGATGACCATGTTACTTCTACAGATGGCTACTATAGATGCTCCCAAGTGGGCTGCCTAAGAGACTGCAACCACTCTGGTAGAGTGCACCGCCGCTGACGGAGGCTTACGCCCCCTCACCCTATATGCACCACCAAGCCTGCTAGAGTTCAGGCAGTAACCTCTTTTCCTTGATGATCCCCGGCTGGAATGACAAAAGGCTTATTAGATGATCTGAAAAGACCAATTGTGGACAGGTGCTTTTTTTTTTGAAAATGTCCAGGTCGTGTGACTTTCCTGTGTGATGTTCTGGAAATTTAGGCAATTCCCAGATGTCTGTTAAATAGATACCTTTGATACAAGATGACATACAAGACAGCCCTCTACTCTTTTTGTAAAGAAAACTTCTTTATTTTTTGAAGCTCCAAGAGCTTGAATCTCAGACAAACTTCTGCTTAAAGTTTTTGCAATAAATACTGTCTTGTAGGTAATGGTCCAAACCAAATACTGCTTTGTTGGAGCAAACGGTTGAATGGACAAGAGATCCAGCAACACCAATCGATCCCACTATAACTGAATCCTTACGACTGCCTTCAAAAGTCGTCCAGACTGAAGGATTCTTGGCCCATTTAAATTTGTTATTGCCAATATAGCTGACACTTGCCAGCTCAGTGAGGATAGGCAAAGTTTCATGTCCAACCCGGCCTAGAGGAAGTATAGAACAGCTGGGGGCAGTAGGATCAACGTCTCACCCTATCGAGATAACGCAAACTTGCTTCAGATTTAGGCATAGATGTTGTAAGTAGAGTGCCTTCTAGCACTCAACAAAGTAGAGATTGCTCTGGAGCAACTGACTTCCCCCCGCCTCCCATATTAGCACCCCGCTTGCAGTCCTGGTCTGCATATGTGCATAGGGAAAATGTCTTCTGTATTCTGAAGTGAATGGCCAAGGAAACCCGAGGGCTTCATGACCAATATGGAGGATTGGCTATGACAACCATGTATTCCCTTGACAGACTCTAGAGGAATCTCATTACAAGAGATGTTGGGGGGAAAATATATAATCTAGGTTGCAGCCCCAAGGAGAGACGAGAGCGTATGCCCCTTGCACCTTGGGGTGCGGAAACAAGGCCAGACATACCCACATTTGTGAAGAGGTCTGTCTGTGGTAGGCCCCACCTATGGACCAGCTCAGAGAAGACCTGGGATATAGACCCACTCGTTGTGCTCTGGGAAGCTTGCATGATAGTAGGTCTGCCTATGTGTTCAAAAGTCTGCTGGGAGGTAAACTGCTTTCTGAATTTGCTAGTGATCTTCTATCCCAGACATTATGGGTTTCACCTCTCTCAGTAGCATACTGCTGACAGGGAGAGTTCCTCCCTGGAACTGAATATAGGCAACTGCTGCCCTGTTGCTCAACTGCAAGGAGACTGGTCTTCCCTTGATTCTGTGTAGCAAGGCTAAAGTGCTAAAAAGGCTGTTTGAACTTCCAGCGCATTCGAGACAACCCTCCTTGGCTGGAAATGTCCATTTGCCTTGACCGACAGTCCCTCACAGTGTGCCTCCCAAGCTGTCTTGCCAACATGATTCATAACAATGACCCAGTGTAATGGTTCAAAAGGGCCGTGACTTCCTCAGGGTCTTTCCATCACCATGGACCGCTACTCATACTGAGTGACATTGTTCTCAACTGTGCTCGATCCTGTTTCTTCCCTTGCGCTAAGAATCCTAGTTGAAACTTGCGCAGGCGCCCATGGAATCATCGGTATGCAAGAAGAC
>BLSH010278153.1:1026635-1062558 GCA_018402905.1 Glandirana rugosa | reverse complement strand
TATATGCTACGTCTTTTCATTTTGAGACTATAGTCAGTGTTTTCGTAATTCCTTGGTGTTGTAACATATATCTACCCCCATAGGGAGGTTTGATTGGTAGTGGTTCCTACCCCTCTGGTGATGATAAAGTAGAAATCTGCTTCCGAATCGGGAAAACGCGTTTACCTTGTATGAAGGTCTCCCAGGTCTGTGGCTGTGGGTTGGATTTGGGTGTAGAGTGGAAGGGCAGATTGGGAGTGGTGTTTCTTGCTCGATTTCTTACGTGCCACCAAGTGCCATTCTTCCTGAAGGTGAGATGTGGGTTTAGGTTGGGTGTCGGTGTCTGGACCCTCTGGAAGTATGTTCCATTTGCGCAAAAGGGCTAAGCCTTCGTCTAAAGATGAAATAGTAGTGGTCTCCCCATCCTTGGTGATGGTTAGTTTGGAGGGATACCCCCATCTATATACAATGTTGTGGTTCCTTAATGCTTTTGTGACTGATATCAGAGTTTTACTTTTCTGCATCGTATATTGCGAGAGGTCAGCGTATAGTTGAAGGTTAGAGTATTGTTCCTCCGGGCAAGTGTTTTTGCAGAAGGCCAGCAAGAATTTTTCTTTAACATGGTAAAAATGTACTCGCATGAGAACATCCCTTGGTATATTATCCGGTATGTGAGAGGGCTTAGGTAGGCGATGAATTCTGTCAATAATGAGTTCCGCCTCTGATGAGTCAGGGAGATAATGGTGCATCATTCCCCTGACGTAATGTGTAAGTTGGTTGGGTAAGATAGCCTCTGGGAGGCCTCTGATCTTCACGTTGTTCCTACGTGACCTGTCCTCAAGGTCAGCGACCTTTGCCCTCAACCATGCTACCTCATCAGATTGCTCGTTGTGTGACTCAACCAAGGAGTTGTAAGATGTCGCATACTCCCCCATTTTCTTCTCAATATGGTCTACTCTGCCTCCTATCTCCTGTATTTCTCCTTTGAAGCCCCTCATGCACCCCATCATGTCGGCATGAAGTGACCCTCGCAGAGAGACTAGCATGTCTTTTAGTGTCGTGTCAGAAACAGGCCGATTAGATGTAGGGAAAGTATCAATAGTCTCTGCAATTTCTCTTGTGTCATCCAGGGATATCTGATTAGGAGACAGGTCAGATGGTGTACCTTCCTCTGATAGGCGGGGCTTGGACTTCACTGGGCTACGTGAGGTTGGGGTGGATATGGCTGGGGAATTATGAGTCTTCCCTCCCTGGGAGACAGGACTTGGAGACCCCGTGGCAGGGGAAGATGATGCAGAAGAGGTATTGTTTTTAGTGTCAGGGAGGGGGCTCTTATGGGATGGGGAGAAAAAGTCATTCAGTTTTTTTGGGTGCGAGGAGTCCTTCCTTTTGCGGGTCATGGTGATGAGGAGCTCGGTGAGAGGATGGAGGTGATGTGGTGGGCACTTGTGGCAATGTAGAGAGCCGGGTATATGGAGGTTCAGTGCTGTGTGTGATGATCATCACATGGGCATGATCAATAGATATGTGAACATGTTCATGCTGGATTGGCCATCATAGGGATCTGCACTGGGTTCATATATTGTGTCCCTAGTCCAGTTGCTTAGGGTAAGGTGGTTGTTTAGTAGGAGGACAGCGCACGGGTGTAGCAAGATGGCCGCCGAGCGTTTTTGAGTAGGCCTCAGTAGGGCAGCGGGCTCACCTAGGGTCCCCAACACTGAGTGTCCTGATGTAAGTGACCCGTTTTGTATGGCCAGACAGTCTGTGTTGTCTTCACTTGGGAGGACAGCTGGCTTGTCTACCGGGGTGTAGAGGCTCCCTCAGGTCCCCTCTTACCAGATCCTGCAGCTCTGTGCTGGAAGTGGCGTCTGACTGGGCCTCAAAGATGGCGCTGGTATTCTCCCCAGCGCGGGACTAAGTAGCAGGAAACTGCGTCTGTACCCCACTGAGCCAGCACAGCGCTGGTCCGGAATGCGGCTGGAGATAGAGGCGGGGTACACCGCTGCTCTTGTCGGCTTTCCGTGCGGGATGCTTCGGTATGTCGGAGGAAAGGACAAGGAAGCTCCGGAGCTCTCTCAGAGCGCATCCTTCTTCTCCGGCGTCAGGCCACACCCCCCCGCAAGATACTCACCTTAAAGCCACCTTACCTACTCAGCCTAAAGTCACATATCGGAGGGCTCCTAATCACAAAAATAAGATAGCCCCCAGTAGGCTTAGGCCCGCTGAATCTCCCACCAAACCACTAGTACTAATCCCGTTGGTTGGTATGTTCCAATGTAAAAAGGCTTTGTGTAAAACCTGTAGCTTTGTGAGACATGGACGCAAGTCCTTCCATCACAAAGGTAGGACCTATCAACTAGATGGTTTCTTCAATTGCTCATCGGACTATGTTGTCTATGCGTTAATTTGCCCCTGTGGGTTAGTATATGTTGGGAGAACTATACGACCACTGAGGCAGCGCTTTGGACGGCATAGGAGATTAATTGAAGAAGGCAAAGACCTCCATAGTGTGCCCCCGCATTTTTTACAGCATCATAATAACTCCTCTGAGGGGCTTGAGGTCTGGGTCATTGAACAAATCCCAAGGTCCCTACCTGATGCAGAAAGATTCAAGAGATTATGTTCCAGAGCAGTGGTTCTCAACTCCGGTCCTCGGGACCCCCAAACAGGCCAGGTTTGCAGGATAACTGAAATGCATCACAGGTGATATCATTTGCTGCTCAGTGATCGCAGTGTTCTAGTCTGCATCTCCCCAAGGTAATACCTAAAATCTGGCCTGTTTGTGGGTCCCGAGGACCGGAGTTGAGAACCACTGTTCTAGAGAGACCTTTTGGATCTATAGTTTGGATGTTCTTTCGCCAGGTGGGCTTAATGAGACCATTGAAATATCTACCATTCTTTAAAGCTTGATGCGATCTCCCTTTTTTCCCCCCTTCCCCCCCTTTCCCCCCTCTCCCCCACTGTGTATAATATTCCATTTTCCCCTTTCCCCACCCTTCCCATCCCCCTTTTTTCCCTCCCCCTTCTTATCAATTTCTTCAGTTCATGTATTTACTCCCATTTTTTGATAAATAATCATGTCATTTTAATTGTTCACCATCTCACTTTATTATGATATTCTTATAATCTCTCAATACCCTATAATCTATTTTCTCTTAACATCAATCATAAAAATTAAAAATCAGTGGTTTAACCCTAGTTTATATATATATATATATATATATATATATCTCTAATATGCGTTTTGATCCGTTCCCGTGCTCTCTGCTTTATGTTCTCTGTACATACTGCAGGTGTTCCGCTCATCTAATGCAAGGACTAGTACTAAATTTGTATTAACTATTGAGAAAAAATAATATCCATATCCATGGTTTGCTATCTTTTCATCTTTAATTTTTATTCTTATTTACATTATGGTTCCAATTATGGCCAGTTATTTTAATCTGTTAGATGTCTATAATCTATTGTTTTTATTTGTCTGTCTTTTTTTATCCCAGACAAGCGAGGGTTGGCCCTATGCTTGCTGGGCTACTTAAAGATGGCTTTCAATGTATCCCTATGTGCCTGATGAAAGAGCGCAGCTGCCTAGTCCTGCAGACCGAGCGCTCAGAAACTTGGATGACATCACGCTGCCGCGACCCTGTGTTCCTGCTTTCCAAGCCTTGGTTTGGCGTCCTTGCTGGTTATGGACGCTGTTTAACATCCTGTACGGGATTCAGGATCACACTACATGGACTGCGAGCTGCTGGCTTCTCCTATCCATGGGATACCGCTCCTATCATGTGCCATATTTATGCCTCCTTTTGTGAGTTGCCATTTTATATCTTTTAATAAATTATAATTTGTACAGTCTACTCTTAGAGGCGCCTCCTCTCCTTGTGGTTTTTCTCATACATAATTTATGAAGCAACACCTACAGCAGAGGTAGCATTGGCTACTAGTTTCATCTCTGAACCCTGATTTAAGACTGCTTATCTTTTCCAACCCTTTGCACATATGGACCTATCATGATATGTTTATCAGTTAAAATATACTTTCTAAGTGTATGCTATAATATGTTATATAGTTGTGTGATGGTGCTATTAAAAATAAGAACATACTCTGGGGTCTTAGTTATTTCTGCTATAATTCATCGTATCATGCAGCATTTTGATTTGAACACGTCTAGATCCTTCATTTTTATGGACGGTATAGGCATATTGCTATACAACCATTACCATACATGAGGAATACACCACGCCCCCTTGTTGCACGTAACAAGGTATTGTTTTTATGATTTTTCAAATCAATATCTGTAAGACTGTGGGGTATTTCCCCTATTATAGCATTTATTGTCTATATTTAGATGTTTATATATCTGGCCCAGCCAGCCTAACGTCCCCCTGTGTACGCGCCTCTGATCACTTTTCCTCTGGAGCTCAGACAGTTACAAGTAAGCTACATATATAGAAACATTTATTTGTTTGTTAAGTATTCCCGCATGGCAATATATAAATGTATACTGTATTAAGTACTATATCTATACTTTGTTTGAAATATGTATATTTTTCAATTATAGTTTTTTATCATGAATTTTAAATTTTGTATGAAATAAAATGTGATTTTTTTTTATTATTCAGCAATGTTTATTAGTCTTGCGTGTGCCCATAAAGTCCAATCTCTTCTATATGGAGGATTGTCCTCCGTACACTTTTTGTTCATTGACCTATAGGACGGTAGCCTTTTTCACTCTGGAGTCTTGGCTATCAAATTCTGTAATGAGGCCAAGATGATAACTTTGCCCTACCTTAGGATTTCCTTAAACATAAGCTTGTAGTCACACAGAGTGGCTATTTGTAGCCTAAAAAGGAAACAGGCTAATCTTGATTGACAACAAAAGCTACCTCTGGCTTGCCAGGCTTAAAGAAAAGGTTGTCTAAATAGTTGAAATTCCTTGTCCAAATAATGTTTTTCCCCATGAAAAGTCAGCTCTGGTAGTATGGGGCCACTCTTCCCCACTTTGAAGGCATAACCCCCTATATATTTATGAAGCTGCCTACTATGCAGCAAGCCTGTCTAGTTTCATGGTTAGCTATAGTGCACTTTCTCTTTTACCAATGCTTGATGGGGACAGCTTTGTGTGCAGTAGCATATAAGAATATAGGCAGGGCTTCACCTGGAAACCTTTACTGTCTAAAGCTGGCCATAAACTAGTAGAATTCCATTCGAAATTTGAATGAATTTTTAATTTTCAGAATGTCCATGTGATTTTTTAAAATTGTTAATGGGGTGAAAACAATGTTTGTTTTTGACCTCAGCTATGGGAAATTTGAAGGAGCAGGGTGGAAAACTTTTTTCAAATGAATACATTTCTAATGGTTTTGTTCTAGGTAAGTCCATTCCAAAACTGATTGTTAAAAGCAAACAACATTTTGAAGTACTTTAACTGTAAGTTTATAGCCGATTGTACTGAGATTTTTCATACAAACATTTGTTCAAAAATCTACCAGCGTATGTCCAGTTTAGTCTGTAATGAAAGAACACAAGTGCCCATCTAAGTGCAGCAAACCAGGACACCATGTATTAAAGCTATACACAGGCCACTCCCAAAGGTAATATGATAGCAGTCATTAATATTAAGGACACAATCTTTCCCTGCAGTGGTGGTTCCAGCCGGCATCTGCACAGACTCCTCTGTGAAGAGTCTAGTGGCCCCCAGCAAATTAAGATCTACCCCTATTGCCCCGAGGAACAACTTGTGCCTCCATTGGTAGGTATGTTCCAATGCCATAAGGCACTCTGCCTCACATGCAAACACGTCACCCACAGCCAGAAACGTGAAAACAGTTTTCAGTCAACAGTAAAACATATTTCATTAACAAATTCTTCAACTGCTCTATGGAGTATGTTATATACTGCCTAATCTGTCCATGTGGTTTACATTATGTTGGCAGAACCATCAGGACTCTACAGAAGAGATTTGGGGAGCACCGTCGCTTTGTCGAGGATGGAGATGACAAGCATAGTGTCCCCCGACATTTACTTCAACACCCTGAAAAATCTTTCATGGTCTTGAGGGTCTGGATCATAGAGGCTATCCCTGATTCATTGCCAACGGCAGAGCGTTTTAAACGTCTCTGCCAGAGGGAAACGTTCTGGATTTATACCATCAATAGCTTGGTGCCTGGAGGCCTCAACAAAGAGAGACCAATACACTTATCTGAATCAGACACTACCTGCGTTTTGACAACTTTTCATTTGGTTATAGTAGTTTGGATAAGGAATTCTTCCCTTTTTCTGTCTCAATCCTATTATTTTTTGAGCCAGGTGTATAATATCTTCTTTTTCCGAATATCGATATTTGAAAAATTCTCCAAGTAAGTACCACATCACATATAGGATGAGAATTTTCAATTAATACTCAGTCCTTCTTAGATTTGATGCTAGCCTCCCACATAGGTACATGCATATACAAGAATACACATCTAGCCTTAGGTAATAATTCTTTGGATCATCAATAGATGGCATCCCTTTATTGTCCCTATCCATCGCAATATTTTATTCTAACTCTTTTTAGTTCCAATATCCTATGCAAACAATTCATTATTTACTGTACTGTATCACCCTGAGTGTATTGTTAATTGTGTTATTATTTTATTGCCCTATTGCATGATTAAGTACTACTTTTAATGTGCTTACCATTACCTTTAACCTTTTTTCTTAAACACAATTGTTTTTTACTATGAGATATATTTCCGTGCTTTTAACTTTTGTGCTTTTAATCTTGCAAAGCTCTGTGTTATACATTTAATTGCTATTCATTTTTAAATTGTTGCCCACACTTAGCCCATGTAAAACATACCTTTTAGTATTATATCTCACAGTAAACTGGTGTTTCTATTACGTGTGCACTATGACTCAGCGGCACCTTGCATTACGTTTCACTAGTCTGGTATATAAGCCCACACTCAAGATGCCAGATACATAGGCCTGAGGATGTTCTGACTGCAGGGAGAGGATGTGTCCTTAATATTAATTCCTGCTATCATTTTACCTTTGTGAGTAGCCGAGTAGCCTGTGTATGGTGTCCTGGTTTGCTGCACTGAGATGGGCGCTTGTGTTCTTTCATTAGCATCTATCACAACAAGCTTTCCACTTGTCACAGAACTGTCGCTAAATTCACAACAGATGGACTTTTTATGGCTACTGATAAATATGCTTCCTTAATATTTTTGATTTAACTTGAAAGTAACCAGCCTTTTTGGGACTTATATTGCGCCAATTTAACCCTTTGTCTGTATGTCCAGTTTAGGATTACATTACTGAGCACCTTCTCAAGAGTAAACAGCAGTTTTAGAGAAAAGCCCCCTTGCCAAACAGAGTAAAGCCTTTCTCCAAATCAAATAGCTGAATTCTACACTTAATTAGCAATTTAAGTGTAGAGAATTTAGTGTTTGGTATTTTTTTAATATAAATTAGGTCCATACAGGCCTCTAATTTATGCTAATTTGAGGTAGCAGTTTTCGGTGTTTGTTATTTCTTAACACAATCAAACTCATTAGGTAATTCAGTGCAGAGGGATGTGACCCATAAGCAAGCATTCACAACCTATTTTACATGATCTGATGACAGTTAATCACAGCCTGTTTCATATTATTGGAATTACACACTTGCTTATGAAATGCCTTAGAAAATGCACTCACTCACTTGGGCTATAATTTCAAGGAGAAGTTTGGGGTTAAAGGAGATGCTACAGCTGTCCCACGTTGGCTCTAACCCCGAGAGCTGTGCAAACACATGACCACTAATCGCTCAGCTCTTGATCTTCTTGGAACAGAGAGCACAGACTGTCAGTCACCGCTCTCTACTCTGCCCCTCCAGTGCTCACTGGGGTGCCAGGCTGGAGAGGGGTGGGCACAGCTGGTTCTGGCTCTCAGCTATTCGCTGAGAGGCAGCACCAGCTCCCAATCATGCAGCTGCTTGAATCCTGACAATATGGTTGGGATCCTTTCAGAGTCTCTGGCATCAGCTGACAGCGGACTGTGACCTAGAAGAGAAGTATTGCCAAAAAATCTTTGGCAATATTTCTCTTTTAAAATGGATGCACTTTGCCTATGGTTATAAAGCCTAAACATGGTTTACCTGAATGCATTGCTTGCATTAACATAAAAAAAATGTTTAGGCATCAGTATCCCCCTCACCCTCCCTACCCCCCCCCCCCCGCATTTGATCCAGTGCTGTGCATGTTTGAAGCTCTTCTCTCTCACTTCCTGGTCTCTTGGGCTTTGCTGAGGCAGCGGGAGCCATTGGCTCCAGCTACTGTCGATCAAAGCCAGTGATGAGTGAGTGGGGGTGGGGCCGAGTAAGTTTGCTAAGTCTCTTCCAAAAAGTGATTATTTGGACTGAAAGATATGGTCTGGAATTCTGACTATATCATATAGTCATGCTGGCCTAATTCTTGGTGCAGTTCTTAATTAATGTACTGTATATTGAGCATAGAGTCTCTATATAGGTGTCACATCTATCTATCTATCTATCTATCTATCTATCTATCTATCTATCTACCTACCTATCTATCTATTTTTTGCTTAAAATATTTAATAAATAGGTGTTAAGAACATATCTTGTTAACATTAAAGAAATACAATTAAAGCTTATATTCAGTTTTTATTCAAATGCAAAGCAGCAAATGTTATGTAAAGAAGTCAAGGTCATAAAGAGTGAGTAATACATATGTGTACAGACATAGCAAATGCTGTTGCACTCGCTGAAGCATGTTAATGTAATGTGCTTAAGGGTTGCAGCATGTAATCGTAATTCAGGTAAAAAAAAATCAGACATCAGAAATGTGCCTTTAACTTAGTGTCAAAATGTTATTGTCTTAGTCCTCCATGTAGGTCAGTAAATTTATAAGCAAGAGAGAACAGCTATGTGTGTGGTGTGCGTTCCATTCTCACAATTATTTTAGTCAATATAACGTCTGCAAAAATATAATATATTGTTGCTAATAATATATATATATATATATATATATATATATATATATATATATAATGTTAAAAAAACAAATGTAAAATCATATTACTAAGAAACATTGGAAAGCGCAGAAGGACCTTGTACATCATAAATTTAAATATTCTGATTCCTGTTCTCAAATGCTAGAGGCTTTGTCTTTCATAACTAATGAGGTGGCACAAAGTACAGGGATAATATTAAATCACCCAATATCCCACAAAGTGCGTGGTGATGTGATAGGATGGTACTTTTTTGCTATCATTAAATCACATTTTGGATTTGAAATAATTGTGTCATATCAAATTAAAGATCAAGATGTAGAAATCCATGCACTTACCTTCAAGGCTGCAAAAATAAGGATAAAAAAGACCCTGTAAACTAGTATTTGTGCAGTGGGAAAGAAGAAACATGTTTAGAGCCAGAATTAAACCCAGATAGAACTACAAGCAGAAAGTTAAATCAGTGGATGCATAGAAAGCATGTCTAAAAGGGAGGTTGTATTCTGAATAAATAGACCTGATGTCCATGCCAGTAATAACAGTTTATGCAAAAATGAAGGTAAAAGATGTGGTCACCCTTTAGCAAATACTATTAATATTTGTGAAACAGAGATGGTCTTTTCTTTTAGAGAAGATCCACAGAACTACATTTTCTTTCTTGGTTAGTCTCACAATATGTTGAGCATATTATTCATTCATATATCCTTAGCTGATACACACCTAAATCCTACTTGCACACTTTATAATACAAAATGGACAGAATTGTTTTGTGCTCAAGTTGGAAAATCACAAAGAACCTACAAAGGGCAAATTCAGTGACTGATCTCAAAAGGGTAAAATAGTCCCAACAGACTAAAAGCAGACTAAAAGACTTAAAATTGCTTGTACACAGGCACAGAGCAGATTTTTCTGCCATGTGTGTAAGATGTAGCTAACAAGCAATAGAAAAAACACACTAACTTTCACTAACAGCAGACTAAAATATGAACCCTATCTAGTTTGATAAAACACTGTGTATAATAAGAAATGCTATGTTTTAAATAAAATATTTTTTTCCCCTTTTTTTTCATCCTACGTTACATTCCACAGCCTCTTTTCAGCCACTTCCTGTCTGCATGCATGCATTCTAGCAATGGCAGCTTGTCATTTCTGGGGGCAAGATTTAGATGGTGAAAACAGTGGGTCATGTCAGTGGGCTTGTGTAATTGACAGTATGTTAAAAAGTCAATTTCTAGTTTGCATCAGAAGTCTGTATGACAGAGGGACATGAGAGGAGCACAGTTGGGAGGTTGGATTTACTGTATATATGTTAAGCTGTAAGCTGTCATCAATAATCCATGTCAGTACTAAACCAGGAGCATATGAGTAGTTTTTGAATACTAGTAATAACAAGCAGGACAAAGCTACAAACCAGGGACTGCCCCTCAACTGGCCTCAGGCACACAAGCGACCCAAGGTAATGAGGTCTGATAAGAAATTAAAAAAGAACCCCTACAGATGGGTGCCCCTCTGGGAAGGGCACCTGTAGGCACATGCCTACAGTGCCTATTGGAAAATCCAGCCCTGGGGGCGGAGAAGAGATCTATAGGGGCTGTACTGTGTGACAGAACTGTATAAATCTAAGGACTGGATGGATGGAAATACAAATCCTTTAGGCATTTGAAGCAGTGCTCTAATATATTTAATATGCATATTTAATTTGCCTGGAGTTCAGCTTTAGTGTAGATAAATAGTGATAAGGGGATTTGTTTGCCTGAATTCACATTTGCAGTCAATTGGGTTAATTTTCAGTAAATATATTTTTGCCATGCATCACCAATTCTTGGGTAAACCAATCCAAAGAGGTTCAGTTCTCTATAGGTAGGGGACCTTTATTTGTCCAGAGTGTAGGTAGGAAGGGGCCTACCCTATAAAAGAAAATGGGAATGGCAGTGGAGGACCCATTTACCAGCTCAGTTAGAATAGAGCTTAAAAAAGATAGACAGCTTGATGTATACTTATACTATAAGATTGGCCTTTCATGGGAAACACTAATAGATAAAAAGATACTAGTCCTACATTTCCCTATAAGGTTACACACCTGTCAGTTGTTTTTGTGACTTTTATTCCTTATATTATGGGTTTTTGTAGTTGTCTAATAAAAGCTAGAGTCAAGCTTGCATTAAAATACAAAGTCTGCTTTATTTACAGACCCAACCCCCCTCAAATAAAAAAAATACTACTTGGGAAGGAGTTGTCAGTAAACCAGACCTTGCATCCTTATGCAAGGTCCTCTTCAAGGTCAAAGAGGAGATACACCCGCTCCAAGCCTCACCTGGCCGATTAAGACCTCAATCCACCTCTGTAGGGTACTGGCTAAGTCACAGTGCAAATGGGAGGAACAGAAAGTTCAGACAGCCGCACTTCAATCGATGCTGATTTATTTTGGCAAAAATGCACAAAACAGGTAAAAACAGATACAGTCAAATGCCAGCAGGGACGGACACCAGGTAGCAGCTAACGCGTTTCACGTCTAAGATTGACGCTTACTCATAGCTGATGCGGCTGTCTGAACTTTCTGTTCCTCCCATTTCCTCTTCAAGGTCAGTAATCTAGAGATGATAAAATACCTTGCAAAATGGACCTTTATTTTCACCTGGTAATCCGACCAGTGACACACATGCTATTTCAGAGTGGTTATACTTGTGACGAATGCAGATGTCAAACCCCTGCCCTGCCACCAACTCTTGACAAACGACTGGCCTATCTCACACCGCACTGTCACTTACATAACAATGCCACTCTAAGCTGCACCCTGCACAAAGATTTTCCAGTTCGCGGGCCCAGAATCTAGGTACCAGCAGCCTGAGAGTGATTGTCACTGGGCTACATAAATTAAGCACTTTTTTTATATATCAATAACGTTTATTAAAAAAAAAAAAGAAATTGTGACAATTGTACATTACGCTTACAGTTCCAGAGTACATTAGGCCTATCTTACAGCATGGTAATCATCAGAATTAATAAAACCATATCACTCCCTATAATTAACATAGCGTTCCCATCCATTGTAAACTCAGCAACTCCATGCAGTAAAGATTCTCTTAAGCAAGCTTCCCTTACTACCGACATAGTATCCTATCCAGGATTAAATCTGTTGGGGACCTGGGGTATCCAACCAGAGCAATTAACCCTTTAAACTGCCACCACCCCCTTTTTACCGAGAAGGAGGAAGCTCACAATCTTAGCAATAACAACTAGGATTTTAAAATAAATATTTGTACATACACTGTCAACACAGACAGGTATGTTCAGAGATTTATCATATACAGCAGCTCTCTTCAAGAGACAGGGATTCCATTAGCTTGCATTAAAAGGTTTAGAGACAACTTTAACACTTTTCAAAATATGGTTTCATAATGAAAAGATCAAAGTGGTGCAAATTAAATATTTACAGAAACAGGGTGTTACGAATATATAAAGAGACAATAAAACAACAGAGAAATAAAAGGAGTTGAAAATGAAGAATACTTGCAAATCCTGGTTTCAGCCTGTTAGGTGTTCCTTGGTTTGATGTTAACGAGAGCTGTCAAACTGTCCTGGCATTCCCCTTTTCTCTGGTATCAAAGGGGTGTTGACAGAGGCCATCTGACCAATTAAGCGTCTGAGGAGTGGTTTCCAGGATGTCATTATGTTTATGACTTTGTTTTATGTCCCAAATACAATTTTCTAAAGGCAATCATATCCCTGAGTACCTGTCTAACAGCCTGCTAATATGCAGATTTTTGTCCAGCCTGAATTAAGCTTTGACATGTATAAAAACTTCACAGGGTTCGGATCCCCAATTCTAATAGGAGATGAATTGGGCTGGTTCTGCTCCCAGTACTCCTAGGTTAATGTTTGGGTTCAAAACAGTACAAATTAACTGAGGGAGGTAAATTTGTCCATATCTTGACTGTGCTGTCATGATTTTAGATGCTATGGAATATACTGGGATGATGGATTCTCCTGAGAGACAGATATGTATATTCTAGGATTCCAAGGTAGTTATGACCCAATGTCTGTTAAATCTCTCACTCCGCTAAAAAAAAAAACTCACTTTTTTGAAAATAAGTCTACTTATCCTGGTGTGTTAGCTTTGTGAATTGAGTCTATAGTCGTTTAGGAGCCAACACTGAACTAACATGAACAGCATTTTGAGATCTAAACACTTGCAGCTACAAAAGCTAATTTTAGGACTCTGTCCTTAATTAGGGCAAACAAACCCACCCTTAAATTATTAAAGCCCAACTCCAGCAAAATTTGAAAATTCTCGCTTGCAGATCAGGACCTAAGAGTTGCTGGAGCATGGAGGAGAAGATACTGCAAGGACCGGGCTAACAGAACAAAGAAGCACAGGTTTAGGTAAGTAGATCTTCTTTTTCATGTCTTATAGACCTAAATGAATAATTAACCCGTGCAGTGTGGGTGCAGCCTCACTGCAAGGGATCATTTTTAAGTTTCCTGCAGTTGAGCTTCAAGCAAATCCAACTGTCAGTCTGTACTCATTCTAGGACATCACCCTCCAACCTTATTGGGCTCATTCATTCTAGTCTTGCTTACTCATATTTCCCTGCCCTGCGCTGCAGATGTGCTTACACCCATTGCCCTGCAGTCTAGATACTGTCGCAGTGTAACTTGTGCAGTGCCCTTTGTTGAACACTCATTCCAGTGTTCAATCCGTATAACACTTCTGCTTGGTAAATTCTCCATTACCAGCACTTTTGGTGGCCTGGGTGTTCATGTGCTTACACCCATTGCTCTGCAGTCTAAACAGTGTTGCAATGTAACTTTTGCAGTGCACTTTATCGTTTTTTAACTGAGAACATGTATCATCATTTTGCCTGAATTGCCCATGCTGAAAAAAAACAATTAATGAACTAGTTGTCACCAATGATGTTGTTGATGATCCGTTTTTTTATATAGCCAATGTGTTTCACTAGCTGACTCACATTGTCAGGGCCTCAGATCTTGTTGAGTACTTGTTGAGTACTGTGTGATATTGCAACATGGTTAGTGATAAGTAGCCTGGGTGGCCCGTGGGGATTATCTCCTCAACCCTCAACAAGAAATTCTCACATTTGGTACTGGACAAACAGAATAA
Organism: Glandirana rugosa; assembly: GCA_018402905.1. Classification (NCBI taxonomy): domain Eukaryota; kingdom Metazoa; phylum Chordata; class Amphibia; order Anura; family Ranidae; genus Glandirana; species Glandirana rugosa. The sequence goes on along the minus strand of BLSH010278153.1, from coordinate 1,048,464 downwards.
ACCTATCAATTCTATACATATAGATTACCTAGTCAGACATTCACAAGGCATTACAGAAATAGGAATAGACTGCCTTGGTTGGCATATATGTTAAGGTTCCCTTAGGAATCACGTATTACATATGGTGTAACTTGCATTTAGTATGTATTCCCACACAATGGCAGGCTGCTATTTAAACGGTTTTCTTCTTCCATGTTATTAAACATACCCCCCCCCCTTTTATTCTGGAGAACCAGAACACTTGCAATTCCATTAAACATTCATACACCATATTAGGTATCGGCTAAGAAATGGCACCATCTGCATCATGTGCATGAATTGGGACTTTAGACAAAATATAGCTTCAGTCTCAGTCAGTCTTTGATTCTACGCAATACTTAATACAATATGAGAACAATATCTACAGGTTAGGTAATTTTATTTATATAGCAAACATAAATTAAGAACATACAAAATAACAAAGTGCACTGTCAGTTTAAAAATACCAAAAATCAATCAGTAGTGACCACAGTGAAAATCAACTAAACATGATAAAATATCTGGCCCAAACCAGCACATAATAATATTATATGTAAACAAAAAGCATTTAAATCAAACAAACATGTGTCACCCACATATAATGTATCACTTAGTGTCCATATTAATCATTTTATGAATCAACTGTGCAATGTATCAATATAACAACATAAATGCCCGAATCCTAAAGATATGTGTCCAAGCAATTGGCTGAAAAGAAAACAAACAGATGATTCAAAGTGCACTGTTCCCAATTGTCTAAACATTGACATCCAATAAAGTGTTTCTGTATGCCACCAGTGCTCAAACATAAAAAAACGCTTTGGCCTCTTACCAAATCCTCTTGACCTTCAAATTATAAGCGATCATGAACAGCATGGGATTTCATAGTCTCCTTCCACCTCATAGGTCCAGCTGTACATCTGCTCTGTGTGGGAATTGATTGCATACTCACATTTACAGCAATGAAATATAAAATGAGTGGTAGAGAGAGGGGTCAGACTCAGGCTTGCACCGTCAAGTACTGAACACAATAATGTCTCGGCTCCTCTCTCCTTTCAATGCGTTTCCCGGTAAAAAGCTACATTTGGGATTGGAGAGCGTTCAGTACTTGACAGTGTAAGCCGGAGTCTGACTCCTCTCTCTATCGCTCACTTTATATTTCATTGCTGTGAGTGTGAGTATGCGATCCATTCCCACACAGAGCAGATGTACAGCTGGACCTAGGAGATGGAAGGAGACTCTGCAATCCCATGCTGTTCATGATCTCTCACTGTGGTCACTGATTTATTTTTGGTATTTTTAAACGGACAGCGCACTTTTTGTTATTTTGTATGCTTTCACCTATTTTCCAGTATTCAGGGAATTTTTAAGTACAGCAGTCTGTTACTAACTATTTTAGTGTGAGGTTGTTTTTCTATCTATAAATTAAGAACATACCTTGCCCAGAAATTCAGCGTCCCCCGTTTACCATTCAGACTCAAAATCCATGAACAATGTTGTGAGTTTACAAATTGGTCAATGTCATCATCATCAAAAAGGTCCCCGAAATTGTTAACGTAGTCTAGATGTACAGCTTTCTCATTGGCTGCCAGGTAGGGCAATATGTGTTTTTTAAAAAAGGGGAAAAAGACTCCACATAGTGTGAAAAACCTCCAGGTGTGAGGTAAAGGTTTTATTGATTAAAGTTAAAAAACATGCTGATAAGTATAAAAGCCGGCAAAAAGTATCCACAAAGTAAAATGGCGCAGCAATTTGGGGTCAGCAAATACTATGTGGAGTCTTTTTCCCCTTTTTTAAAAAAACACATATTGCCCTTCTGGGATATCTTTGCCTCATGGAGTGTCGGTGATGACCCTCTATTGGATATAGTGGACCCTTGAGAGATATCGGGCTGCGGGACAACAGGGCCCCTCCAAGAGTACCTGTCTACATGAAAGAACGTCCACTACCACGTGTGATGCTGTCAAGTCTTCAGAGGTACCCAGGATCGTGTGATGATTCTCTTCCTTGTCCTGATGTCTGGAGTCTCTGTATATATTCAGGCTTGAATATATCCTACTTCTGGTAAGCCTTTTTTTTAGAAGGGGACGGATTGCATCATGAGGGTTATTACCCTATCCCATCGCTCTTCCTTTACACTTAGCTACCACTGGAACAAGATCACTTTGATGAACTATTGATACATGCCATTGTACTTTGAGATAGGGTCATTCTTGTTCTAAGTCTCTCAGCCTCTTGTTTCTCACACCAGTGTGCACTTTAATAACCTTTTTTGATATACTCACATTGGACAACTTGCACAGTTTTTAGAGACAGAGTTACATTAGAGTGGGTTTCTCTGCTCCTTATTTTTCTGCACTTTATATGTACTTTATGTGTTGTTTCCCAACTTTTATAATTTGCACACACTTGGCACCTTAATATTTATATGTGTAATGAGTACTGTTATTGCACTTTTGATTAATATAGGTGACTTTTATTGGTTTAGATACAAATAACATTCGATTTTTAGGTTTAGCTCCATACTGTATGTTTTAATTATCTATTAGTTTGGTCGTAGTGTGGCAGCTTACCCTCCTCGTTTTGCCTAGCGCGGTATTCCCTCTATATTTTTTGCTAGATTGAGCTGTCTCTTTGCTGAATACGGGGCTGTCTCTTTGCAAGATATGGGGCTGTCTCTTCATCTGGATGTGCCTCTGAGCTTACTTTGGTAAATGCTGGATATTTCTAATGTTTTGTGCATTTTACTACATTGCTTTTATTTAATTGTATTGCTTTTTATTAACAAATCCCATACAAATTACCTGTATGGCCACCTAAATACTTGGTTACCTGTTTTTTAAAGGGGATGGTGCTAGAAGGTGTCTAGGGGTGGAGACAAGGGGTGGTCCTAAGGGTGGTTCTAGAGGGTGGGTAGGGGTGGAGCCAGGCATGGCCTAGAGGATGGGGTGAGTTCCTGCACATTTTCTCTGAGAAAAAAAGCTCTGGACAGGACAATGTGTCAGATTTAGAAAATAGAAAATATAATTTTGAAGGATCTGATGACGAGTAGAGCCAGAGAAAATATAAAAGTAATAAATGGGAAACTTGTCGATGACATGAAGCTGTGTGCTGTATCAAGCTGTGAAACATGGGGAGGATGTTGTAGAACGAGTGGTCCCCAAATTTACCAACGATGGGGTTAGAATGGGTAGATACCTGGTATTATAGAAAACTAGAGAGAGAATAAAGCAGAGGTTCTTTTGGCCTTTTTTACATGCGGGTGAAAAGAATAACATTCGTTCTGCCCAGAGTGTCAGTATTCTGCACCAATGCTCCACTATTACAATATTTCCAGAGCAAGGCACACCATTCAAAGTCACTAAGGAACTCTGTAAACTGATCAATGCTTCCACAGCTGTGTAACACCCCCACACCGATGGTCTGGTAGAAGATTTAATAATACTTTTAAGAGCAAGTTTAAAAAGATGGTAGACAATGATGGGAACAAAGATGGAATTTTTGTCCTACCTCATGTTTGCAGGGAAGATTTTGGACATTGAGAAGGGAGAAATCCTTGAGGGGAGGTAAATTAGGTTTCTGTCTTATGTGAGAAACTAGCAATCTTGAGGTTTTACTTTGTGCATGTTCTGATCCTGTCTGGGGTTTTGCTTCCATGCACCTCTAATCATATTACAGGTAAAATAAAAGGAGGGTCTGAAGTAGAAAGGATGCTTTGGACTGGGGTACAGGAAACTAACCTACGGGAGCTTCAAAACATTCTTTCTGTGAGTAAAGGCTGATGGACTGTAGTGTTTCGTTCAGGGTAGCTGTGAAAAGCCCACCACCTGTTACTGTGTTTAGCTGGTGCCTGACTGGCAAGGTTTTATTTTCTGTTTGTTTTATTTTATTTATGCAACTTTTGATATAAAAAGCTGACTGTGTGCCAGTCTCAAAAGCACCTGCTATCTGAAGCCTGTTTTTGCATCATCCTGAAACCTGAGTGTCTCTTTACCCCAAGGAATCCCCTGCTGACAGTAGGGATAACTTATGGTTGTTAGGACACCAGCGGCTGCTAGCTCCTTAAAGTGGTTCTGAAGAATCAAGTTTTTTACCTTCATGTGATCTATGCATGAAGGTAATAAACCTTCTCTGTGCAGCAGCCCCCCTAATACTTACCTGAGCCTAATCGTGATCCAGCCTTGTGCACTAAAGCCTTGACTCTTTGTGGACTCTCACTCCTCATTGGCTGAGGCAGCAGCAGGAGTCATTGGCTTCCGTTGCTGTCAATCACAGTCAGTGAGTTAATGGGGAGCGAGAGAAGGATGGGGCCAAGCCGCGGCTCTGTGCAAATGGACACGCAGAACAGCAGCTCGGAAGTGAGCCTGCTTGGGTGTCCCAGAGCAAGCTGCTTGCTCTGGGGACAATCGGCAAGGGAAAGGGGCTAGGAGCGCTGGTGGGGGACCTGAGAAGAGGAGGATCTGGGCTGCTCTGTGCAAAACCATTACACAGAGCAGGTGAGTATGACATGTTTGTTATTTTTTTTTAAAACAAGCCTTTAATATCACTTCAACAACCAATGAGTCATCCCTGCTGACCCCTAACAACCAACACAAATTGCAGGCAAAAACGCACCAAAAGATACATGCACCTGCGTTTTTGGTGCTACTCCATTGAAGTCTATGGAACACAAAATATCACTGTATCGCACCAAAGTAGCCCACCTTCCCCAAAGTCGCATCCCATTGCATTGATGTGAACGGGCACCATTGAAAACACTTATTTCTATTGTAATGGGATTCTGTGCAACTCAAGTTGTATCTAAAATCGCACTAGTCTGAACAGGGCCTAAAGATCCTGACTATTATTATATGAGAGAAAATTAAAAGATAAACAAGGTAACTAAATCAGGAACAAATGACAGAAATCTAAGAAATATAGGAATAAGCAAACTGGAAAGTCATAAGAAACTTAAAGGATAAGTTCATCTCTGTGAACACATTACATGTTCCATTCATTTTTAGGGTGAAACATGTAACATGTTCCCAATGCTTCAGCTGCTGGCTGATCACCCCCTCCCTGTGACAGCAGTATGGGAAGAAATTCCTCATAGTAGCTGTCACTGACACGGCCGCATCATTCATTCACACAGCTCTGTGTGAATGAACTACAAAACCCCAACATCTTTTTGCGACTGTCGGCTTGTAGTTCTCAATGAATGTTGATTGATTCTTCCTGTTAGTGTAACTGCTTGTCTGTATGGGATATATTGGTACACAGATTCACTGACAAATATGCAGGAGACCTGCATGGCACCAGTGCTCTGCTGATCGCTGGTGCAGTGCTTTACAGGCTCCAAAGAAAAAAACTGAATAATAAATGCACATTTTGTTTACCTGAAAAAAAATGTATTTTTCTTTAAAAAAGTGAACTCCTTGGGCCCTTTCACTCAGCCATGTCCATGTGCGGGGTCCGTTTTGCTCAGCAGGAATCACTCCTCTGGTCCCCGCTGAGCTGGCGGATGACAGATCTGTCTCCGCTCACTGTGCAGAGACAGATATGTCAGAGCTCCTCTCTCCTCTATGGGAAATCAGATAACAATGGACAGCCATCCACTCCTATCCCCAGACGGATGGAAAAATAGAGTTTCCATCCATTGGACTTTACGTTGCATGGATCGGATCGGAGAGCGGTGGATGTCAGCGAACATGCCACCTCTGACATCCGTCGCTCCATAGAGCTGCATGGAGCATCCGAATGGAACGTCCATGTGAAAGGGGCCTTAAAGCAGTTGTCTACCCCCAAAAGTGATTTTTACCTACAGGTAAGCCTATAATAAGGCTTACCTGTAGGTAAAATGAATATCTCCTAAACCTGTATGGTTTAGGAGATATTCCACTTGCAATGCAGCCGCTGACGTCAGGGCGCATGGTGCCGGACCCTGCCGGAAACTCTGGCAGAAAGACGGGCTCCCGTGCATGTGCGGGAGTGACGTCTCGTGGCTCCGGCCACTCAGTAAGTAAAGAGGGTTATCATGTATGTCCAATTGGGCAGATTTAAGTTCAGTGGTTCTAACCTCTGCCATTCCTTTTTAGTCAAAATAAGCAGATAAAATAAACTGCAACAAAAGAAGGGACACTTATATGTACATAAGAAGTAGGGCAGAGGTGTGCTACTGAAATAAAGGAAGATAGGGAAGTGAAAGTTTGAGGTGATGAAAGTGAATGGGAAAAGGGAAGGGTCAAGAAAAGGGAAATACAGTGGGTACGGAGAGTATTCAGACCCCCTTAAATTTTTCACTCTTTGTTATATTGCAGCCATTTGCTAAAATCATTTAATTTCATTTATTTTCCTCATTAATGTACACACAGCACCCCATATTGACAGAAAAACGCAGAATTGTTGACATTTTTGCAGATTTATTAAAAAAGAAAAACTGAAATATCACATGGTCCTAAGTATTCAGACCCTTTGCTGTGACACTCATATATTTAACTCAGGTGCTGTCCATTTCTTCTTATCATCCTTGAGATGGTTCTACACCTTCATTTGAGTCCAGCTGTGTTTGATTATACTGATTGGACTTGATTAGGAAAGCCACACACATGTCTATATAAGACCTTACAGCTCACAGTGCATGTCAGAGCAAATGAGAAGCATGAGGTCAAAGGAACTGCCTGAAGAGCTCAGAGACAGAATTGTGGCAAGGCACAGATCTGGCCAAGATTACAAAAAAAAATTCTGCTGCACTTAAGGTTCCTAAGAGCACAGTGGCCTCCATAATCCTTAAATGGAAGTCGTTTGGGACGACCAGAACCCTTCCTAGAGCTGGCCGTCTGGCCAAACTGAGCTATTGGGGGAGAAGAGCCTTGGTGAGAGAGGTAAAGAAGAACCCAAAGATCACTGTGGCTGAGCTCCAGAGATGCAGTCGGGAGATGGGAGAAAGTTGTAGAAAGTCAACCATCACTGCAGCCCTCCACAAGTCGGGGCTTTATGGCAGAGTGGCCCGACGGAAGCCTCTCCTCAGTGCAAGACACATGAAAGCACGCATGGAGTTTGCTAAAAAAACTCCTGAAGGACTCCAAGATGGTGAGAAATAAGATTCTCTGGTCTGATGAGACCAAGATAGAACTTTTTGGCCTTAATTCTAAGCGGTATATGTGGAGAAAACCAGGCACTGCTCATTACCTCTCCAATACAGTCCCAACAGTGAAGCATGGTGGTGGCAGCATCATGCTGTGGTGGTGTTTTTCGGCTGCAGGGACAGGACGACTGGTTGCTATAGAGGGAAAGATGAATGCGGCCAAGTACAGGGATATCCTGGACGAAAACCTTCTCCAGAGTGCTCAGGACCTCAGACTGGGCCGAAGGTTTACCTTCCAACAAGACAATGACCCTAAGCACACAGCTAAAATAATGAAGGAGTGGCTTCACAACAACTCCGTGACTGCTCTTGAATGGCCCAGCCAGAGCCCTGACTTAAACCCAATTGAGCATCTCTGGAGAGACCTAAAAATGGCTGTCCACCAACGTTCACCATCCAACCTGACAGGGCTGGAGAGGATCTGCAAGGAGGAATGGCAGAGGATCCCCAAATCCAGGTGTGAAAACTTGTTGCAGCTTTCCCAAAAAGACTCATGGCTGTATTAGATCAAAAGGGTGCTTCTACTAAATACTGAGCAAAGGGTCTGAGTACTTAGGACCATGTGATATTTCAGTTTTTCTTTTTTAATAAATCTGCAAAATGTCAACAATTCTGTGTTTTTCTGTCAATATGGGATGCTGTGTGTACATTAATGAGGGAAAAAAATTAACTTAAATGATTTTAGCAAATGGCTGCAATATAATAAAGAGTGAAAACTTTCTTCATAATCATATCATAATATAGTGATATAATCTGCAAAGTATAAATGTAGTGTATCTCTGTATTATGTTAGTTTAGATCTTGTTGACTATTAAGAACTTAACATTCTTCCAGTGACTTCCATGTTAAATATGAGTTTAAACATTCTAAAAAGTTCCCAGTCAACAAAGTGTTACTCTGTAGTCAGTTCTTTTATATGAAATAAGAAATGCTAGGTTCAGTGGAACTTCTAATTGGGCAGATTTCAGATTACTGGTACTGGATTACTGGAGTAAAAAAGGAGAGCTTGAGTAGCTGGCTTCCCCTTCACTGCCTTGTCTATAGTCTACCATTACTTGTCACTGCCTGATTTGTCCATATTTATACATGTCAGGCAGACACCATAAATCCCAAGAAGCACATGAAGCTTTTACCTGGGTGAGGGGTTGTGACAGGCTTCTGTGATTTCAGGCATTTTCACATCAGTAAAACCAGGCAGTTATTTAAAGCCAGGGATCATAAATACAGCAGTGATTGGCGAGTTAGTGCTGCTTACTAACAGCATGAAAGATAGGCATGACAGAAATTCCATTGCAAGATAGACTGTTTTACACAGCACTAAGTACAAATTTAAATAGTTGTTTGTTTGTGTGTGACCTCTCTGTAGAACGTAAGTGAATTCACTGATTTAAGGGCTTTTAAAACAGAACTAATGATAAAATGAGAAGAAAATTACAATTCCTATTGGTTTTTCTACTATAGATGGACAAACAAATAATTAGGAAAGTGAGAACCTGTGAAAGGCTGCTCTTTTTCCTTCTCTACCTGATACTTTGTGGAAACAACTGTCCAATGTTTCATTTTTACATATTCTTCTCTTTTTAAGCAGTCTTTATATATAGACATATTAATGCCTTTTTATTAACTGTCAGTGAATATAGACAATTGGAAACCATGCTCGTTCGTCATCATCATAGTCAAAATGCTTGATTGCGGTTCTGTCTGATGATGATTGTAGAATATTATACACACTGCTGGCCAAAAGGGATGTGGCCTGCATGATAGATATGTATCCACTGTTCTTGTCTTGAACTTTACCTGACTGATGTAAACACATTTCAGTTATGCAATTGAGACTATGTGAGCCTGACAATGAGCATTTTGAGTTTCCTTTGGCTGTAATGGACTTTGTTTGCTGCATACAAGCCTTTTGAGTTGAATAAAACTATACCTGAAGAAGCCTGTGTATTTAGATCTCACTGACCCCCAAACGTTACAACACACATAACAGTCTATTGAGCAATGAATCTGACTTTTACTAATCATTTTCTGGTGAAGAATCAGTTACTATAATTTAAAGCACATGGACCTGGAAGATTCTTCTGCATAGAATGTGAGATTCAATGCAATATAAACATGTCCCTAGTGTCTACATACTCTCATTAGCTCAATTCATCAAGGGTTTGGCAAATCCTGTTTGAAATTCCTCAAACCCAAACTTAGTGGCAAATTGAACTGAAGTCTCTAGAAGGCAAATCCTGTTATTCAACTCTGCCCCATTTAAGTCTACTAAGTAAGCTACAGCCCTACCACAGGGGAGTTGGGCACTGCAACGAGGAACATGTCATTTTTGAACTAATACCATAGAGCTGGGAGAGGGTCTATTCATGAGGTTTGAGGGCAACATTAAAAATACACAAATCCTTTAAACAACATGCTTAAGGATGCCTAAGAGTTGTGCCCCAATCTGATTAATTTCAGTTTGAAAAAAAGTCTTTGTTAGGTAGTTTAAGGCTTTGTTATGTAGTTTTAACAGCAACACTTTTTTATCAAGCAAAGGTCAGGTTTGACCAACAGATAGAAATTGGCCAGTAGTTTGTTGAGTCTGTCCTAGTCCTAGTTAGCGTCAACTGTGTCTCTCTGTACCCCACTGTGATTGTACTGCTTTTATGGATGCAAACATGAAATAAAGATGTCTTTTTACTCAATCTAAGGAGTGCATCTGTCCAGATTTGTGCTGTTCAGTCTGTCCTATATCAAACCTTCAATAAAAATGAAGGCTCCACAGATGATACTACAGTGTTTTTTTTATCATACAGTTTGATTTGGAGAGGACAGCAGCTAAAAAGTAATTGATGACCTCAAATTAAACAAAAATTACAACCGAAGGTGAAAAAGCCTAAAATGAAGTGGATGTTAAATGTTTTAGGTTTTGTTAAAATATTTTATTTTTGCCCAGTTGATGTACTGTATGTGATTAGATGTCTGTATTATAATGTAAGCATATTACACTGTTTAGTTGCATTCCTGAGGTGGTTCTCCCTGGGAGGTAAGGGTTAACACTGCTGCCCAGGTTTTTCTGAGCTTTTTAGGGAAGTGCTACCCTCTGCTGGGGCAAACACATAAAAAGGGGGGGAACCACCTCTCAGGGTCGACACAGTTAGTAAGATGGCCAGAGGGTACAGTTCCAGGTCACACCAGTAAAGACCAAGGAGGACTTTGGAAATGTAATTGCTACTTGCTGCTTAACCACCCCTTATGGGAACCCAGTTGGGGTTCCAGGGGTATGGACTCAAAGACTTTAAGGACTTTTCATACCTATTCAAGGTTTGACTACCTTAGATGGAAAGGGGCACAGGATAATAACTAAGACGTTTATATGCTTAGGCTCTCTCCCTAGCAACCAGTATCCCAATATGAGACCAACATAATGACACAGGGCATCCTAGGGACCCAGCTGGTATGTCACAGAAGATGGAGTGAGGCCTCAGGAGAGAATAAGCACCATGTTGTACAAGAATCACACTTCCTAGTATTCAAGTGTAATATACAAATTTATGTCACAGGGAGTGATGTGATGGGTTACTGGGCTGGTGGAGACCTGAACAAGCTCCGCATTACCAGCTCAGAAATGCTGCATAAAACAGAGAAAAAAGCTATGAAAGTATTGAGGAACTGTTATCCTTAATGTGCAGAGTGTAAAGAGTTACAGAACTTACAAGACTACGAATTACGTAAAGGAAAGGAGTTAATTGTGTCCTTATGGAGAAACTTCTAAGTTGGGGTGCTATCTTAACGCCAGCCTTGCGTTAAATGGCAGCCTCAGTCTACCTTTGGGGAGACTAGCTAGAGTTTCCTGCGGGTCCCTGTATGGGTGTGGAAAGCACAATCCATAATTCCCCAGTATAAGAACAACAAAAAAGCAGAAAAGTGTTTGATTGCACAAATTGATAATCTGGTCCCACAGGGAAACCTCCAGAGCCTCTGTGGGAGGTTGTGCTGGCTTACCACAGAGATGAAAAAGGAATTTCCATTCCCTGATCATCTTTATGGTGTATGAAACCAGAAGTGATGAGAATTTTGCCATTTACGGTTTCAGCTGTTTGTTCATGAGCTGTTACCAGCTAGTAAAGCAGCCGTTCAAAGTGATCTCAGTTTGATTGGCTGCTTTGGAGGGCAAATGAGAGATCTGGGGTCAAATAGAGCTCAGATCTCTCCATAAAGAGTACATGTGACTACCCATGCTATCCCAAGGGATGTTTCTCATCCCTTTTAACATCAGTAAAGTTGAACAAAAATTATTGAGACTGTCAAAAAATAAATTCAAATAAATTAAATAATACCGTTAAAAAAAAAAGTCCTCGTGCCCCATGCGAATGCATATGTATGTTCTGCATGCATATGTGAACGGTAATTGCACCACACATGTGAGATATCATCACGAACATCAGAGTGAGAGCAATAATTCTAACACCAAACCTCCTGTTTTAACTCTAAACTGGTAACCTGAAAGGGTTTTAAAGCATCACCTATGGATAATTTAATAGACTGCAGTTTGTCGCCATTCCACGGACATGTGCGATTTTAAAGCATGGCATGTTAAGTATCTATTTACGCAATGTAACAGCATCTGTTCTGTTTTACAAAAAATGGGTATTGTGTTGTTTTATTGTGTATTAAATTGTATTTTTTCCTGAAACTTTGTGTTTGATAAACCACTGCGCAAATATCGTTGACATAAAAAAATTGCAGCTACCACTGTTTTATTCTCCATGGCCTTTACTTTTAGAAAATGTGTCATATTTAGGGGTTCTAAGTAATTTTCTAGCAAAAAAAAAATGCAGATTTTTACATGTATGTGAGAAGTGTTAGAAATGGACTGGTTTTGAAGTGGTTAAATCTGGTCTTTAAAGGAGAAGCATGGCCAAAGCTATTTTGGACCTACTTCTCCTATGGATCACAGTGGTGCTTTTTGTTCTGCACTCCCGTGACCCATTTTCAGCCTTAGCCCGCTGTAGGCTGACGTCACTCAGCCGGTCCAGGAGGAAGATCAATCCAAAATTTACAGTCAGGGTCCACCCAGCAGCCTGGACCGGCAGCTGTCTCAGCCTCTTGGTGAGCTGCTGTGAGACTGAGCCACCACCTGCACAGCCCAGCGCTCCAGTGAGCGCTGGAGGGACAGAGCAGAGAGCCGGTGACTGACAGTCACTGCTCTCTGCTCAGAGAGTAGGGGAGAACTAAGCCCCAATAGATGAAAAGCTCCAATACACCAAGAGTGGAGAGCAGCCTATTGGTCTGTTGCAGTTCAAGTAGATAATTTGTAAAATAGAAGAAAGCAAGAAGAAGGAGAGGGAAGAGGGGTACAGGGGGGTCCAATGAGTGTCACAGGAAATCTCTTGTCAACAGGGAGCACCCTTGGGCACTCATATGGGTCATGGTCTAGGTTCCAACAGTGACTGGTCGAAGTCCCTAGGTAAGTAGTTGTCCACCCGGGGTTACCAAATTTTCTGGGATTCAGTTGAGCAGCGTAATTTTGTTATGGATCATGAATTGCATTATCTCTATTTTTCTTCTTGAGGATGCACAGGTTGGATGTTTTCCATGCCTTAGTGAGGGTTTGTCTTTTTGTGGTGGGGACATATTGCAGAAGTTTGAATTGTGAAAAGGTTAGGTCAGGCGGGTGTTTATTTAGTAAGGCTATGGTGGAGTCAGATTACACCTGCAAACTTAGGTAACATATGAAAGACTTCAGCCAAAAAGGTTGCAACAAGAGGGAAAGTCTACCATGCATGCAAATGGGTTCCAGCGTCTGTGCAACCCTGAAAGCATTGTGGCACATAGGTTGGGAGAATTTTAGCAAACCTAGCTGGGAGTGCTTGCTATGCTATGCTTTATCAACTAGGCATATGTTAAGATCAATGCAGGCTTTCTTGAGGCTTTGAATTTAGCAGAAGAAGAATGATACTTAAAGTCTTTAAAAACATTAGAAAGGTGAATTTCAAGTTGATGTACTCATCACATGTGTTTTTTTTTAAGTTGGCAAACTGTATGAATGAAATTACCCTTGATTATTGCCTTATATGCTGGCCATAATGAATGTATACAGGGTGGGCCATTTATATGGATACACCTTAATAAAATGGGAATGGTTGGTGATATTAACTTCCTGTTTGTGGCACATGTATATGTGAGGGGGGAAACTTTTCAAGATGGGTGGTGACCATGGCGGCCATTTTGAAGTTGGCCATTTTGAATCCAACTTTTGTTTTTTCAATAGGAAGATGGTCATGTGACACATCAAACTTATTGGGAATTTCACAAGAAAAACAATGGTGTGCTTGGTTTTAACGTAACTTTATTCTTTCATGAGTTATTTACAAGTTTCTGACCACTTATAAAATGTGTTCAATGTGCTGCCCATTGTGTTGGATTGTCAATGCAACCCTCTTCTCCCACTCTTCACACACTGATCGCAACACCGCAGGAGAAATGCTAGCACAGGCTTCCAGTATCCATAGTTTCAGGTGCTGCACATCTCGTATCTTCACAGCATAGACAATTGCCTTCAGATGACCCCAAAGATAAAAGTCTAAGGGGGTCAGATCGGGAGACCTTGGGGGCCATTCAACTGGCCCACGATGACCAATCCACTTTCCAGGAAACTTTTGAATTTTTGAACTAATATCTTCAACTATATAAGAATGGAATCATCCAGGAATCACGACTGCCAAGGGGGTTTGGTTAGTAAGGATTGTAGTATTATAAATTTAGGGTGGTCTCGGAAGTAAAAAACAATTCATAAACAACGGACCAGTTAGTTCTTGGACAAACAGAGAAATGATTTACCTTCCACCTGGAACCTGGAAGAGGACTGGGGGCTCATATATATTTTTTTCTTTAATAATAATGACTAATAATCTGATTTAATGATTGGTTTCTTGGAATATGTAAGGTCTGAAAGACCTTAACAAATGCTATGCAATGTTCTCCATTTTGACTAACTCTGTCTGCAGGAGATCCATCTAACATCTCCTTAAAGCGAAGTTCCACCCACATATTTTTATTTTTTTTTGCTAATCCGTCCTGCAACACAGTATTAAATACCTTAATGTGTTCTGTAAATATAATCGCCGTTCAATTCCCGTTTTTTCTTTTATATACTCATGTGTGTTTTTACCTTTGTAGAGCACTGCCATCTTTACTGTGGGCATGTGAAGCCCACTAGGAATTATTTCCGGGATATAGTGATACTGTTTACCCAGCATGCACATTGCCCCAATCACATTGCCCCCCATTACACTGCTCTTTTTAAAATCTATTTTAGATTCTTTGAGCTGTGCTGTCCCCCAGGCTCTATTTGCAGAGCTGACATGCTTACCGCTGTAGCATCCTTTATTGAAACCCCACAGAAATGGAAACCGGAAGTGATGTTTTGTGGCCGCCATGTTTCCACACCTACACTTGTCTGCAAGAAGGATACAGACAGAAGGCGGCAAGTGGACATCTTTGTACACCCACCGGAGTTTTTAATTTCACACTTATTTTTAACAGTATATGGAGCTTACATACAGAAATACAGTATGTAGAAGTACGTGACACTCTTTTGATGTCCAATTTTAAAAGCAGTGACAAGCCTTCCAATCTCACAGCTTAGCAAATGTCACAGAACACTGTTGCTTTTAAAATTTAACATCAAAACAGTGAGACAGATTTCTAAGTCCTGTATTTCAGTATATAAGCTTAGTTTACTGTTAAAAATAAGTGTAAAGTTAAAATCTCCGGTGGGTGTACAAAGATGTCCGCTTGTCGCTTTCTGTCTATATCCTTACTGCGGACGAGTGTAGCAACATGGCGCAGCTGAAACGTCACTTCCGGTTTCCATTCCTCTGGGGTTTCAATAAAGGATGCTACAACGGCAATGCCTGTTGTCTCCTGGGATTGATCACACATCTCCCAGGAGACTTTGCAAAGCCGGAAATGACGGGCATGGCCGTGGCCATGGAGGAGGCAGTGAGATTTTAATAATGCATTTTTATAGAAAATGATCAGGAAAGAAAAATAAAATATGCCAATTTTTATTTGCAAGACACATTTATGCTGGATAGTGGGGACTTGAAAATGTGGGTGGAACTCCACTTTAAGATTTCTAAGAGATCTAAATTTCCAACTCATTCCAGTATTATTCCATGTATTCCTCCTATGTTCAAGGGGTAAGTGTGCTGATCTCCTCATCAAGTCAGGATAGACCCACTTGGGAGATTTGTATTTTTATTATGCTCTCTTGATAACTTGTTGTGTATTCTGGTCAATATCTACACCCCTCCTCCCTACATAGGTGTTTTGCTTTGTGTCTAAGGTCCTTTGGGGTATAAGCCAAGGAAGCTTAAAACCCTATAGTGTATTAATGTGCTTTACTAAACAGAAAAAAGCTGCACATACAACTGCAGTATACACAATTCATAGCATACAAAGTATTACAAAATATGCCTACAACCTGCACAAGCTTACTATCTTCCAGCACAAAACATCCAGCACAAAACATCTTCGCTGTCTCCAGAACAACTCTGTCTTTGTCTGAGCAAATGGCCCGTTCAAAGTTCTATTCTCCTCCCCCCTTTTTCCTACTACAACATATCCAGTAGCCTGATTCCCTGTGCTGAGCTCATAAATTAGTCCAACTGTTTCATTTGCATATCAATAGGGGGAGTCTTATCTTCCAAACACAACACATGTAACTAAAATCTACTCTATATTAATTTTATAAAAATCACTGCAATTAGCCATGGCAACACAACAGGAGAGCTTTCAAGGTCTATGGCTATTTATCCATGTCTACAGATATTGGTGGTGGGAGACTTCAACAATATCTTAAATCCTAGCATAGATAGACCGAGTGATACTAGCACTCTCACTATAATAACATAACTGAACTGCTTTCGCTCGCTACTTACGTGAACTAGGCCAGGTTGACATATGGAGGATTCAAAATCCAGATACACACAATTTTCTTGTTGTTCTAGTACATACTTCACTCTCTCTTGGATAGACCTCACCCTTTGTATGGATTCCAATATTCTTTACATGCCTCTCAGACCATTCCCCTTTGGAAGTTAGATTGACAAGAGAACCTTCTCTCAGATCCCTTCCATGGAAGATGAATCTGTTGTGGCTGAATCATATCCCTAATGAGAAATGAATTATAGACATGATAACTGAATTCTTATGAAACAAACATTTATCTGCCACCTTGGCAATATGAGATACACAAAAGTCCTGGTTAACTGGGCTAATAATCAAAGCAATAGGTAATACAAAAAAAGCAGCAGGGAAGTGGAAACAATCTCTTATGAGAGTTCAAATTTCTGAAGATAAATTATTAATGAACCCACACCAGAATGATGAACCAATAATGACAATCAATGGGAAGATGCCTAAAAATTGTATAGAAGTGTCATACAACATAAATACTTTGAGGAAGGGGAAAGCATTGGCCACCTATTAGCCATAACACAGCAGGCACCCAATAATATTGTATCTACTAAAACAGTGGAGGATAACGTTCTTCTGTCCCTAAAGAAATGATTTGCACATTTCAAACATTTTACAGGAACCTTTATTGTTATAGGCTTTCCTACTCTTTGGATGCCTTGACACAATTTTTGACCCCTAGACCTTCCCCACCTTACTAGCGAGGATAGTATAAAACAAAACTCTTGCTGACGTTAGAAGAACTCCCCAAGGCTGTGGCTGAAGCATTCTACTGCCAGAATTACTTACTGTATTAACACTGTCTTTGAGGAAGGCTCATTTCAGCATTCCATAAATGAGGCAGTGATTGTGGTAATATCCAGACCTGAAAACCTGATTTGTATTGTCCAATTTCTCTCCTTTTTTCTGATGCAAAAATTTTTGTCCCAGGCCTTAGCAAAGAGATTGACTAAATGAATATATACATTGTAGACGTGGACCTACTAGGTTCAATATCAGATGCCTCTTATCTTAACATTCCTACAGACAACTCAAGACAAAGGTCTACTTTATCATTGGATGTTGCCAAAGCATTCAGCAGTGTTGAATGGCAATAGTTGGGGGAAGTCCCTACTGCTTTCAGGCTGGGACGACACTTTATTAGACTAATCTGGATTTTATACTCAGCACCTATATCATGTGTCTGTATTAACAATGCCATATCCGAACCCATTGTTCTACACAGCAGCACAAGACAGTGGTGTCCACAGTTTCCATTTTTGTTTGCCCTGGCAGTGGAACCCCTTGCAGCGGCCATCATACAAACATAAAAGTGGATTTTAAAAAGAGGGAAGAGGGAGAATAAGTTATATGTTATAAGTTATACCTTAGGGGTACCTCTCTGAATTCCCTAATGTCCCTAATTTCACATTTTGGGTCCTTTTCTGGTTTTGTTATAGACTGGGACAAAGCTATTTACTCCTCTTGGACTCTAACCTAGGAGAGTTGCCAGTCACAAATTAAAGTAGTAGGGTTGATTAAATCTATTAGAATATATATCAGCGCCCGTCCCTCTCAAAGTGAATCAATCTATAAAAGTAAATATATCTGGGATGTATAATAAACCATAACATTGCAATCAATAAATATATCACATAAATAAAATAAATGCGTGTGATAGCCAATGTCTAATAAACAATACACAACTGAGAATTGCTGTACTCAGGTTGATGACCTGCTCTGAAGTCAAAAACAACAAAGAGAACAACAGTCCAAAAAGTCCACAAGTCAATGGGCTAATCCTTAATTAAAGTGATGAGTGCTTCAAAAGTGCTGTAGATAAAGTGCAAATCCGTGCTCCAATAATCAAAAAATGTGCAGTGAAGTGACACACATTGGATGGTGACCCCCTTTTGTGCCCGCACTCACCAGAGGACGTGGACCCACTGCTTTTCAGTCAGTGGGTCAACAAAAGCCAAATTCTGGTGGGGGCTCAAGATCCTGGACGTCAAAAAAGAGTTCAATGAGATTGGTCCTTTCACTGATGCGATGTCCAAGGGCACTCAGGAAATAGAAATAAGGAAAACCATAGTGTGTACTGTACGATAAACCTTTAATTGCGCAAATATACAAATCGTACTTACAGAACCCAACTAGGTCTTCAGCGTGTATAAAAACAATCCTGGCAATCGAAGTAGCGATGGCGTGCGTTCCAGTGAAAAACCACCGCGAAAACCGGAAGTGACGCAAGTTGCCTGTGACGGACCGGAAGTGTACTTTATCTACAGCACTTTTGAAGCACTCATCACTTTAATTAAGGATTAGCCCATTGACTTGTGGACTTTTTGGACTGTTGTTCTCTTTGTTGTTTTTGACTTCAGAGCAGGTCATCAACCTGAGTACAGCAATTCTCAGTTGTGTATTGTTTATTAGACATTGGCTATCACACGCATTTATTTTATTTATGTGATATATTTATTGATTTCAATGTTATGGTTTATTATACATCCCAGATATATTTACTTTTATAGATTGATTCACTTTGAGAGGGACGGGCGCTGATATATATTCTAATAGATTTCCAGCAGGTATTTCCTGAGTACAGCAGCCCCCTCTTCATAAATTCAATAATCGCACAGTTCATATTCACTTTACTTTTAGCACATTATTTAGTGTGTTTACATGTTAATTTGTTAAACTATTAGTTTGAGATTAGGGAAGGCGCTGGTTTTTACATCACAGGGTTGATTAAATACCTGGGGGTTGTGATTTCTCCTGAACTTACAGATTATATTAAACTTAACCTATCACCAATGTTAAATACAATTAAAATAAAAAGTAGGTGGCGTGGCCTGGCGCATGGAGTGAGCAGACGCGGCTTTCACCGGCTCCCATTAGAGACGGCTTCGGATTAGAATTCTCCCGACCAAATCTCCGGTAATGGGGTGGGGGGGAGGGGGACTCTCACAAGACCCCGAGACAGCAAACAAACGGTGAAATCGGCAGATTTTTCGCCCGTTCAGGGCAAACACAGAGCAGCTCCTCCTCATCCAAGATGGCACCAGCCCGCTCAGGCACACGCCACATGGCTCAACAGCATGAGAGTCCCCATCTCTCCTCCTCACAGATGAGGACCAGACAGCGGGCACGCTCACCCCCTGATTCTGAGCACGGGTCCCTCCGATCGGGATGTCCCTCTCCTGACTCCAAGCGTTCTGGGTCGACATGGGACATGGAGACATATGTCAAAGCTCTCCCCACCCACCATGATTTTGAGGCCTACGTCCCGCGGCTGGAGTTATCCTACAAACAGGAGATTTCTGAACTCCATAGAGAAGTAACAGGACGGATGGAGGATATTGAACACCCCACGGAAGACACGATGGTAACTACTAATACTCATAAGGCGATACTACACGAACATACGGCCCAAATCCAGCGTCTTATGTTACACCTAGACGATCAAGAGAACAGGGCCCGAAGGAACAATGTCCGCATAAGGGGTCTTCCAGAGACTGTGCAACCGGAGGAGTTACCCTCCGTGGTCAAAGCTATCTTTAACGAATTGCTACAAAAACCTAAAGATGACCCTTTGGAACTCGATCGAGTGCACAGGGCTCTGGGCCCTCAAAACCCTAATCCTGCATACCCCAGGGACGTCATATGCAGGGTCCATTTTTTCAACATCAAAGCTGAAATTATGCAAGCGGCTCGCACTCAAGACATCATTCAGTTTAATGACACTCAGATTTTCCTGCTCTCTGATCTGCACCCTCTGAGATCTTCCTAACTTCCTGGGGGCCTTTGACTTGCCACAAATCCATATTCCTGACTGGCCCCTTCCTGCGGCTAACGCCGGTCTCCCTGTCACCAATGGATGGCAACCAAGATCAAAGGGTAAAAAGAAATGATCCAGATCCAAGATGTCAAACCCAGCTGACGGATGAACTCTGCCTGAAACCCGCTTCTGATTTTTTTCCAGCAATTGATGCATTTGGACGCTTACCCTACTTTTTTGAGGAGTCCCTCTTTTTCCCCTTTTTTTTTTCCTCCCACCCCAGTTAACCAAGTTAACACTGCTGGTATATCGCAGTTGTTCTACACTGTTTTGACTCTGTGCGCTCTTGAGAGAGCAGTTATGATCTACACAGATATAGCAGGCACAAGACTATAAGTTTGTGGTTCGCCCCATAAGCCAGGTAATTTTAGTTGTTCATCTTGAACAAACGTTTCTTTAAATACTAGCCAGGGAGAAGCTCAGGCTCAAGCTAATTGCAGTATAAGAAATACACATTTTATGCAAATATCTTTGGCCTGATCTGGGCCCTAAGGCCGAAGCTGTTAAGTTATGATTAAATATGTCATAAAAGTTGTTATCTGATCCGTGCGGGCCACCCTATGTGTCAGTCATGTACCCCACGTTAGGGTTACTGGCACCCATGGTGGTCCTACTAGAAATATTTCTAGTTAGTCTTATCTGTAGACCCTTAAGGTCTTTTGTGCTTTTTTTTTATTCTCTCTTATTTTTCTTTCTTATTTTTTTTCCCCACTAGGGGTCCCCCTTCTACTGTGTTATATGAGTATTTTTGGTCCCCTAAGTCAATTGAGTGGCGCTCCTTTGCTAGAACACTGATCGCCATCTGGTGGATACACAAGGCGATTACCACATATATATTTATAAGGGCATTGCTTCTGGCATCATATTCATACTCCACCTTTCTCTTTCTTATTCCTGTACACTTTCTGTTCATAAGTACTTTCCCCCCTCTGTTCTTTTTTCTTTGCCTAGGTGCGGCGGACTTCTCCCTATTTCAGTCTTACCTTTTCCATTTGGATCCGGGGAAATGTCTAATACGCAATTGTTAAAAATCTCCTCCCTGAATTGTAGAGGGTTTAACACTCTGGAAAAAAGGAGCCAAATTACTTATCATTTCCATAAGCTTCGCACACAAATTCTCCTGCTACAAGAAACACACTTTAGAGCTGACACTGTCCCGAAACTATCACACCGTTTTTATCCAATTTGGTTCCACAGTACCAATCCTACAGCTCGCTCCAAAGGAGCTTTTCGTGCTTCTTTCTCTCCTGAAGTTTTAGATTCATTGATTGACCCTATGGGCAGATTCATTTTCCTGAAAATAAGATACTCCCAAACCATTTACACTATTATTGTTTATTTTCCTAACCAGGATCAACTGGGGTTCCTTCTCTCGGTGACATCTAAACTTCGCAAATTTGGTGCAGTTAATGTAATCTTTGGTAGAGATCTGAACCTTCCCTTGATCCCTCGTCTGGACACATCCTCTGGTAAGTCTACTCTGTCCCCAGCTTGTCTGACCAAAATCCGCTCACTTTTTGCAGAATTCTCATTGACAGATGTGTGGCGTATAATGAACCCCTCAGGTAGAGATTACTCATACTATTCCCCAGCCTACTTGTCCTATAGCAGAATAGATTACATCTAGATATCTCAAAATCTCTTGGACTCCAGACCAGATCCTGTGATAGGCCTGACACTTTGGTCTGATCACGCTCCAGTTCATCTCTTCCTGGGTCGCCCCCCACCCTGCAGGGGGGATACACTTGGAGATTGAACGACAACTTATTGAGAGACACGGTTTGCTCTCAGGCGATTACCCAGGCGATTAGGGACTTTGTAGTGGACCACGCACATGACGATACATCACCTCCCTTAAAGTGGGAAGCCCTGAAGTGCGTGTTGCAAGGGGTCAGATGGACTCC
>BLSH010278153.1:1015157-1026391 GCA_018402905.1 Glandirana rugosa | reverse complement strand
CTGGATAGACTCGGTTACACACAGCGTCCTTTCAGGTTAATTGGGATAGTTTCCGGAAAAGACGTAGTGTGCTTTCGTCTGTCCGACCCTATACTAAAAAGACGCACATACTATATTCCACTTCTCAAAAGTACCACAACAGAGACCAAGCCGGTTTGAAGTCCTGTTTCAGGCTCAGGCCTAGGCCTGTCTTGGGCTTGAAACTGTGCCTGGGGCTTGGGGTAACTTTAGTTACCCCTGGGCTTGAAAATCCGTGTTTTTACCGACATTGTTTCAGGTTTTGCAGACCTCTAGGAATTTCCAGGACTTTGTTACAGCCATTTTTGTGCCTAAAAGTTCGGGTCCCCATTGATTTCAATGGGGTTCGGGGTCCGTGTCAAAGTTCGGGTTCTGTCCGGATCCGGACTCGGACTTTGTCCTGAAGTTTGGCCGAACCAGAGACAACACCATGAAAACTCTTCACCTTATATCATACACGCAGAAAAATCATATCCCAGCCTGTCTGCTTTCGTGTGATGCAGAAAAGGCCTTTGATAGGGTTAATTGGACTTTCCTGCGACACACATTGGCTCAGATAGGTCTTGGTACCAAGATGCTTAGCCGTATCATGGCAGTATACTCGTCCCCCATGGCCACGGTCCTAGTTAATGGTACCCAATCGTCTCAATTCGCTATAGCAAATGGGACCAGACAAGGGTGTCCCTTGTCACCCCTTTTGTTTGCATTAACTATTGAACACCTAGCCCAGGCCCTTAGAACGAACCCATCCATTCATGGCATTTCCACCTCATTTGTCCACAACAAGCTTGCACTTTACACAGATGATCTCTTACTTTACGTGACACAACCCCATATTAGCATTCCATCTATCCTCATGGAGATTCGTAGGTTTGGCATCCACAGTAACTATCAATTAAATTTATCCAAAACTGAAGCTCTTAACATATCACTGCTACAGAACACACTCACGCTCCTTCGAGCCAACTACCAGTTCCAATGGAGATTAAGGGCGATCACTTACCTGGGTACCATCCCAGTTCTCGGATATTTATACTCTCAACTATGGCCCCCTCTTAACTAAAATTAGACGTCTGACAGAGACACGTACAGATCTTACTCTCTCCTGGTTTGGTCGTATAAACGTCCTGAAGATGGACATTCTTCCGAAACTCATATACTTTTACCAGACCCTCCCCATCTCCTTACCACCGGCATTCTTTCAAAGTCTTAGGTTATTAGCGATTAGTTTTGTGTGGTTAAGGAAACATCCTAGACTTAAACACTAACTTCTTTGCCAACCAAAACTTCTTGGGGGTCTGGGATTACCGGACTTTGATGTCTACCATTCGGCAGCTATACTATCTCGACTCCTGGACTGGTTTCCTCGACCCCTAACTAAGTTGTCAGCAACAGTAGAACAAGATATGTCTTCTGTGGATCTCCGTGCCCTCCTGTGGGGCAATAACCCACATTATAAAAAACTTCATACACTTTCTCCACTTGCTACAGCAGCTTTACAGGTTTGGTACAAAAAAAGAGATAGATATGCCTTTTCTTCCGACCCAAGCCCTCTGTCTCCTTTATTTGATCACCCGGGCCTTCCCGAAGGTATAGGGGTGCAAACAATCACCGCCTACGATAGATCCTTATGGCCTACAGCTCGACAATATATCCACAAGACCTCTGGGGACCTAGTGGTGGGCCCTTCGCAGGATCTGACAAAATTGTCTTGGCTAACTAAGAATGCCCTCACCAATTTCTGTAAGACCTTACACACCTCGGCACAAACACATAGAACCCTTACAGTTTTTGAACATCTCTGCACTCTACCTGAGGTGCCCCGTCACTCGCTCTCTGAAATATATAAAAGTATCCAAGCCCACACCCATGGGAACCTGCCCACATACACCAGAATTTGGTCAGAATCGCTGGGGATAGAGATATCTGAGGTGGACTGGCATAAGGCTTTTTGGTTTTGTACGATCTCGAGCTATGGACAAGAGAAAAATTATAAAGTGCTTCTAGGTGGTATTATGTACCTACAATTTTAAAACGCTTTTATCCGACTAGCCCGGATATTTGCTGGAGATGTCACCAAGAGAAGGGTTCTTTTCTACATATCTGGTGGGATTGTGATCTTGTCAAACCATTTTGGACGCAGATTTTTCAGACCTATACAGATATTTACGATGAGCACCTTTCCCCCAGCCCCTCTATTGCTTTGCTCTCCATTTTACCAGGCTCGTTTAAATCACAAAAATCCAGTCTTCTGAGATTCTTCCTTACAGCTGGCAGACAGCTCATATCTAGGTATTGGAAAGTCTCTACCCCCCCCTTTTCCAAGTGGGTAAATGAAATTAATGACATTATGCTTTTGGAGGAATTTGAAGCACGTGAACATGATACCTGGATTAAGTTCTCACACCATAACCCTCCCCCTACATAACATAAATGGGGCCATATTTATTTCTTAGTATTTCTTAGTATATCCCCCTATTCCAATGTTTCCTAACCCTCTTAAGGTTCTGCTGGCATGGGAGAACCTTGCCGCCCCTCTTTCTTTCCCTTCTCCATTCTCTCCCCCTTCTCTTGTATCCCTTTGTATTTCTTTCCTCTCCTAATCTTTGTTTTCTCACCTAACTTCCTTATTCTCTCCCTTTATCTTCTTAACGTCTTTTGCTGTTTATGTTCCGAAATGTACCCGATATGAGGAAAATACCTCAGGGATTAAGGCGTTTCCTATCTTCAGAGATCACCTGATATCGGTCTCATTGCTAGGAAACGTATCAACCAGAATACTAGCACAGTACACCTTTACCCAGAGGTTCCTTCCTCAGCCGATTTGGTTATCCTTTATCTGATAATGTTGGTATAATATTCTAGGTTTATTAGACACAGTAAGGTGGTCACCAGTTTCAGGATTCACCAAGCATGCAACAATCAAAGGTATTTGATGTACACTGGATGTATAACAACAGACAAAGTATGTTATGTTTATTTCTATGCATTTTGGATCACTATTTGTCTACTTAAACTTTACTCTGAATACATATATTCAACCATAAAATAAAAAGTAAAAGCTGGTGTGAATTGCCTCTTACACTGGTGGGCATGGCCAACCTGCTTAAAATGATTTGGGCTCCAAAGCTGTTTTATGTATTTTTTTTACATATTTTTCAGTTGAGATCTATCAGAAATAGTTCAAGATCATAGAATAACACTTTAAACTCTAATTAGGAAGTGAAGACTGACCTTAAAAAAACACTTTTACAGCTACCTAAGGATCAGAGAGGGCTTCCAGTTCCCCATGCCAAAACATACTTTATTGCCTGTCAATTGCAGCACTTAGCAGGCTGGGGAAAAACATGAACTTAACCTGCCATCAATGTTAGATATTTTTTTTTAATTCAGATTTTATTTTTGAAGATTTTCTTTAACAAATAAACATGCAAAAAGACATAAAAATAAAATTCAAACAACAGACCTACGTAAGCAAAAAAAACAAAACCAAACAACAGCATCAATACAATTAAATCACTACTGTCAGATTCTGCCAGAGAGTACAAAGATTTTTGGAAATATCCAACAATATTCAGAAAACTATTCCAGTGCAACCAGAATGTTCTATTAATAGTATATGAAAAACTTTCTGTGACAGGCCAGCCCAATCTTCCGATGACATGCCCAACCTTTATTTTGAGTTAGGATTAAGATTGGAATGTAATGCATCCATTGTTTCCATATTTTTTTAACTTTTGCAGGGCGTTACATTGAGTGTAGATGTTTTCCTTAAACAGTACATGTTTATTCATCTCCTGGATCCAGTCCCCAAGGGTAGGAGGATTGGATGAAACCCAGAGAGAGGCTATCAACTTACATGTCATCAAGAGTAGAGTTGAGTGAACCCGAACTGTAAAGTTCGGGTCCGTACCGAACTTTTGGGTGTCCGGGACACGAACCCGGACTTTTCAGAAAAAGTCCGGATTCGGGTCCGGGGTTCTGGTAATTTTACTAAAAGTTCTGAAAATTGCTGTAAAAAAGTCCTGGAAAGTCCTAGAGGTCTTCAAAAGGAAAGGAAATGGGGGTAAGGGTCGGACAAGTGCCCTACAAAGAAATGGGGATAGGAAAATAACTTAAAATAATAACAAAAATCACATAAAAAAATCAAAAATGGAGGTGGATGTGGACTATCTTCAAACTGTGTGATAAAAGTATAAATTAGCCGGGAGAAGCCATATCACTGTTCTAAGAACAGTGATATGGCTTCTCCCGGCTAATTTATACTTTTATCACACAGTTTTAAGATGATTGGAGATTCTACAATCATCTTAAAACTGTGTGAGAAAAGTAAACATTAGCCGGGAGAAGCCATATCATTGTTCTTAGAACATCTGCAAACTGTGTGTGAAAACTATAAATTAGCAGGGTGAAGCCATATCACTGTTCTTAGAACAGTGATATGGCTTCTCCAGGCTAATTTATACTTTTCTCACATAGTTTGAAGATGATTGTACATTCTACAATCATCTTAAAACTGTGTGTGAAAAGTATACATTAGCCGGGAGAAGCCATATTACTGTTCTTAGCTTAGCTTAGTTGTATACTTTTCACACACAGTTTTAAGATGATTGTAGAACAGTGATATGGCTTCTCCCAGCTAATGTATACTTTTCACACACAGTTTTAAGATGATTGTAGAATGTACAATCATCTTCAAACTGTGTGAGAAAAGTATATATTAGCCGGGAGAAGCCATATCACTGTTCTAAGAACAGTGATATGGCTTCTCCCGGCTAATTTATAGTTTTCACACACAGTTTGCAGATGTTCTAAGAACAGTGATATGGCTTCTCCCGGCTAATGTATACTTTTCTCACACATTTTTAAGATGATTGTAGAATGTACAATCATCTTAAAACGGTATGATAAAAGTATAAATTAGCCGGGAGAAGCCATATCACTGTTCTTAGAACAGTGGTATGGCTTCTCCCCGCTAATGTATACTTTTCTCACACAGTTTGAAGATAGTCCACATCCACCTCCATTTTTGATTTTTTTATGTGATTTTTTTTTAATTATTATTTTAAGTTATTTCCCTATCCCCATTTCTTTGTAGGGCACTTGCCTTACTCTTACCCCCATTTTCCTTCCTTTTGCAGACCTCTAGGAATTTCCAGGACTTTGTTACAGCCATTTTTGTGCCTAAAAGTTCGGGTCCCCATTGATTTCAATGGGGTTCGGGGTCCGTGTCAAAGTTCGGGTTCTGTCCGGATCCGGACTCGGACTTTGTCCTGAAGTTTGGCCGAACCAGCAGAACCCGAACTTCCAGAGGTTCGATCAACTCTAATCAAGAGTGATCTTGCAGTAGCCACTACCTGGTCCAGATCCAAGTTGTTAGAATGTACATGCCCTAGTAGGCATAGAACAGGATCTGGAATTAGCTCAGTGTCATATACAAAATTCAACATATCCAACACTTCCTGCCAGTATCGATGTAGCTTTGGACATCTCCAGAACAGATGCACAAAAGAGCCAGGAGATTGAGAACATCTAAAATAATCTGAATTTTCTCTCCTGCCCACCCTGTGCAGCAGCTCTAGAGTACGGTGAATCCTCTACAGGATGAAAAGCTGATGAGTCGGAGATAGAGAGACCAGCTGTACACTCTGCAGTATTTGGTCCCATATATCTCCCAGAGGCACATTGACATTTGACTCCCATCTCTGACTACATGGAATTGTAAATTTAGAGAGAAATTCTGAAAGCAATTGCATGTATAACCTTAAAATAAGACCCTTAGTGGTATTTGATCAGACTATACTATCCAGCACAGGAACAGGAGAAAAATAAATCGGGGTCAGGCCTTGGATCTTCGGAGCATGTCTTAGTTGTAAATATTGAAAAAAAATCTTTGGTCTAAGGTAAACTCAGCAAAAAGTTGTTGATACATTTTGAAAACCCCATCGGAGTATAATTGCATTAAAGTGGTGATACCTGCTTGTTCCCACCTGAAAAATCCTTTCAGTTTATAGATTTAAAAAAATGCTTTATCTGACCATAATGGCATGAATCTATTATACCCCAAGATATCCAATATTGTTTTAGTAGACTGCCAGACATTGTATATCAAATATAGTGTGGGATAGGCAAATTGATTAAAAGGTGAGGTAGTTCAGTCCAAGACTAACATGGGGTTGCTGTTATGAAATATAGAAGCAAGTATATTGTAGGAAGAAATATGTAGGCCACCATTTTCCTATTCTGCTAGATGTTGGAGTTGGGCCGCCATAAATGTATACCCAGTGGTTTGGTGCCGACAGACCCCCTTGGTCATTTGGATATTGTAAAAAATCTTGTTAAACCATATGACATTTTGAAAAGTCAAAAAGTCATACTAAATACTTTTTACATTTTTATGCGGAATCCAGCAAGGGGAATTCTGTAAATAATACATTAACTGAGGTATCCATATAATTTTTAAAAGAATGGTTCGACCAGCCACGGACAGTGACCGTCTACACCACACCCTGTACAGTTACCCCAAGATATATAATTTTTGCATATACCTTTAAGCGGTGTTCCGGCCGATATTTAAATTTTTAGATAAAAATATCCCTATAATACTCATGCTTAGTGTATTCTAGCTAAGGTATTCTGTAAACTAAGTTCAATTTAGTATATTTGCAGCATTGTTTTCTTACACTATAATATCCCAGCACAGTGCAGCCATCTCCAGTGTGGGCGTCTGAAGCCAGAGTGTATCTCTTCCTTTATTCCAGGCTGACCATCATGCACCTGCCAATCTCACACATGCTCAGCGTGGTGCGAGCAGTATAATAGCTTGTAGGTCAGGTTTCCACAGCAACAGCAAAGTCAGGAAGTTGCCACCTCTTATGAAAACCTCTCCTCCCCCTCCCAGGAAGTTTGTCAGCATTTCCAAAGATTGTTAATCAAGAAATACAAAACATTATTTCACAAAGTTTTTCTCTAAGGGTCAGTTCACACCACATGCATTCCAGTGCATTTTTTTCCTGCATCAAACACATGGATAGTAGGTTATATGGTTTTCAATGGCATAGTTCACACCAGTGCAGTCAGTTCTAGTGTGTTCAAGCTCCAGAAAAAAAAGTAGAACATGCTGCATTTTTTCTGCACTGAACTGTACTGGAATGTGGTAAAACGCACTGGAACGCACCTAAATGCACCAAAAACGCACCGGAACGCACCTAAATGCACCAAAAATGCATTGGAACTCACATGTCCATATTTTAGGTTAAGAAAAAAAGAGGGAAAAACTGCACTGGACTGCATCAAAAACGCACTGGAACGCACCAAAAAGATGTATGCAGAAAAGCATCCGGAATGCATTCAGACTGTGTTTCTATGGTGTGAACTGGCCTGAAAATGCTGCATTTTTCTGCACTGAACTGTACCGGAACGCGGTAAAACGCATCAAAAATGCACTGGAACTCACATGTCCTTATTTTATGTTAAGAAAAAAGGGGGAAAAATGTGCTGTTGCCCCATCATATTCCACCCATCAAAACTGCCTCCATCATATTGTCCCCGTCATAATTGTCCCATCATAATTGCCCCTGTCATAATTACCCCATCATTCTGCCACTGTCATAATTATCCCCATCATATTGCCCCTGTCATAATTGCCCCTGTCATTCTGCCCCTGTTATAATTAGCTCATCATAATGGCCTCCGTCATAATTGCCCCCATCATTCTGCCCCTGTCATAATTGCCCCATCATTCTGCCCCTGTCATTCTGCCCTCATCATTCTGCCCCTGTCATAATTGCCCCCACCATATTGCCCCGTCATAATTGCCCCATCATTCTGCCCCTGTCATAATTGACCCATCATAATTGCCCCGTCATAATTAACCCCATCATTCTGCCCCGTCATAATTGCCCCAGCAATTCTGCCATTGTCATTTTTGCCCCATCATATTGCTCCATCATAATTTACCCCGTCATGATTGACCCCGTCATAATTGCCCCATCATTCTGCTCCATCATAATTGCCCTGTCATAATTGCCCCCATCATTCTGCCCCTGTCATAATTGTCCCATCATAATTGCCCCGTCATAATTGCCCCATCATAATTGCCCCGTCATTCTGCCCCTGTCATAATTGCCCCTGTCATAATTGACCCATCATTCTGCCCCTGTCATAATTGCCCCATCATTATTGCCCCATCATAATTGCCACATCATAATTGCTCCACCCATCATAATTGCCCCTGTCATATTTGGCCCCCTCATTCTGCCACCATCATAATTCCCCCATCATTCTGACATTCTGCGCCATCATAATTGCCCCATCATAATTGCCCCTGCCATAATTGCCCCCATCATAATTGCCCCGTCATTATGCCCCTGTCATAATTGTTCCATCATAATTGCCCTGCCATTCTGCCCCTGTCATAATTGTCCTATAATAATTGCCCCCATTAGTCTGCCCCTGTCATAATTGCCCCTGTGATAATTGACCCCATCATTATTGCCCCATCATAATTGCCACATCATAATTGCGCCACCCATCATAATTGCCCCTGGCATGATTGTGCCCCTCATTCTACCACCGTCATAATTCCTCCATCATTCTGCCACTTTGCTCCTCATAATTGCCCCATCATAATTGTCACATCATAATTGCTATGTCATAATTTCCCTGTCATAATTGCCCCCATCATAATTGCCACCAATATACTGCCACCATCATAATGACATCGTAATACTGCCACCATCCTAGTTGCCCCAGTCAAAATTGCCACCATTATAATTGCCCCACGTCATTATTGCCATCAAATGATTGCCCCCTTGTGCTGTCCCTCAGGCTCTGCTAACAGAGCTGAGTTACCTCCGCAACTGGAATCCTCAAGAATGCATGCACCGACGGTCAAGCATGGGATCAAGCATGGG
Source organism: Glandirana rugosa (assembly GCA_018402905.1). NCBI lineage: Eukaryota > Metazoa > Chordata > Amphibia > Anura > Ranidae > Glandirana > Glandirana rugosa. The sequence continues at coordinate 1,017,458 of BLSH010278153.1, read as the reverse complement.
ACGCATTGGTAAATAATGGCAACAAAGGCCTGGCTACCCTTTTTAAAGATGGCGCCGGCTGGGCGTCACCTTGTATTGAGTCATTTCCTGTTTGGAAGTAACGCGATACTATGGCTGGGAAATGCCTATTGTCTCCTGGGATTGATGACACACATCTCCCAGGAGACATTGCATCCTGGAAATGACAGGAGGGGGGACTGGAATAAAGAATTTGCAAGAATGTAAGTGATTAAAAAAAAAAATTATATATGCCAGTTCTTTTTCAATGGCCACTTTACAGCTGTATGGTGAGGGGTTCTAAATGTGGGTGGAACTCCACTTTAAGTTGTCATGCTGCTGTCAGGAGAGGGCCCTAAAGGGGATTCAACAGGAGTAGTACAGACTCATTCAAGTTTATTGCGAGACCAGAAAAGGCACCAAACTTTTCCATGATAGTAGTCATTAACCACTTGCTTACTAGTCACTTAAACCCCTCTCCTGCCTGGACCAATTTTCAGTTTTCAGCGATGTCACTCTTTGAATGACAATCTCGCGGTCGTGCAACGTTGTACCCAAACAAAATTGACGTCCTTTTTTTCCCACAAATAGAGCTTTCTTTTGGTGGTATTTGTTCACCTGTGCCGTTTTTATTTTTTGCTCTATAAACAAAAAAAGAGCGACAATTTTGAAAAAAGAACATTTTTTTTTTTACTTTTTGCTATGATACATATCCAAATATAAAAAATAAAAAAACACATTTATTCCTCAGTTTAGGCCGACATATATTCTTTTACATATTTTTGGTTAAAAAAATCACAATTGGGTTGCGCAAAAGTTATAACTATGGAAATTGGTTTATGGTGTTTTTATTATTTATTTATTTTTTTACTGGTAATGGTGGCAATCTGCAGCGATCTGCAATTTTTATCGGGACTGCGACTTTGCGGCGAACATGTCTGACATTTGTGACACTTTTTTGGGACCAATGACATTTATACAGCGATCAGATCTAAAAATAGACACTTATTACCGTACAAATGTCATTGGCAGGGAAGGGGTTGACACTAAGGGGGAGATCAAGGGGTTAAATGTGTTCCCTGTATGTGTTCTAACTGTGTGGGGGCGGGGCTGACAGGAACATAACAGATCTAACTGACCCCGATCATAGGGATCAGTAGATCTGTCATGCCCCCCTTCACAGAGTAAGGAACCGCTGTGTTTACAGATCACGGGTCTCTGGCGGACATCGAGTCCGCCCAACCCGCAGGCACACTCACGCAGCGTGCGGCTGCCACAGTAAGCCCTGGAGCACGGAAAGGGTAGGACGTCAATTGACGGCCTCCCGACAATTCAGGTCTGCGCTGTAGCCGTCAATTGGCTATAGCGCAGATCTGAAGTGGTTAAAGTAGGCAATGATCCCTGGGTATCAGCTAGAAACAGCAGCATATTCTCCGCATACAAGGCTATTTTTTCTTCATGTCTTCCTCTACAGAACCCCTTCACCTCCCCCTTTTGTCTCAGCAGAGGGGCTCCATAGCTACCAAAAACAATAGAGGCATCAGCAGACGTCCACTGTCTGGTCCCACAAAACAAAGGAAAGAAACCGGACGTTCTCCCATTGGCACATATAGAGGCCTTAGGGGACACATATAAAAGTTGAACCCATTTACAGAAAATGCTGCTGAAGCTAAACAGCTTAAGCATTTTTCATATATGGCTCCACTCTATACTGTCAAACGCATATCTAAAGACAGCAGTGCTCTATTTATCAAGTTGTCAACCGGGGTTTTAATATTTTAAAAAGTGCGTCTTATATTCACAACTAGTGTTGAGCGAACCCGGACTGTAACGTTCGGGTCCGTATCGAACTTTCGGGTGTCCGTGGCATGGACCCGGACCCGGACCCGGACATTTCAAAAATCGTTTGGGTTCGGTCCGGGGTTCTGCTATTTTACTCCACGTGTTGAGAAGCTGCAGGGCAGCCAATCAACAAGCGTTTCACTGGTTTGCCCTTAGAAGCCATCACAGCCATGCCTACTAATGGCATGGCTGTGATTGGCCAGTGGATCATGTGACCCAGCCTCTTTATAAGCTGGAGTCACAGTGCTGCAGTCACATGCTCCTTGGGTTAGTGTAGGGAAAGGAAGCTGAAAGCTTGAGGGAGAGATTTGAGACATTTTAAGACCTGATCCTGCATCCTGAGATAGATTACTTTACTACTGCTGTCTGTGCTGTTGCTCTGAGGACAGATAGCAGAAATTAGAGATTTCACATACCGCTGCTTTGAGTTGCAGATCAAGCTCTGCATAAAACAACGATCGC
>BLSH010278153.1:979318-1010880 GCA_018402905.1 Glandirana rugosa | reverse complement strand
TAATGGGGAAAACAATGTCTAAAACTTTCATCGGAAACTTCGATCTACGAAAGGAGGCAGATACTGTTCGTTAGTAACACCAGGATGGATTCTTTCCCTTACTGGGTAATGTAGGTCTTAGGAAATCTGTTTAAAGTAACGAGTGGTGGCTATAATTTAAAGATTGTTTTTACAACTGATTATCCGATTTATTTCAATATAATAGGTAATAGGTAAGGCTAGTTCGTCCAAAATACGGGTTAAGAAGTTGACAACACTTATCTCAACTCGTTTGGAGACCTTCAAGCCCAAGACGACCAGGCAGGCTTGAAGCCCTGTTTCAGGAATGGGGTTCGTTGTCCGTGCGATTGTTCGGGTTCCGTCCGGACCCGGACTTTGTCCCGAAGTTCGGACGGACCAGCAGAACCCGAACTTCCAGAGGTTTGCTCAACTCTATTCACAACAGTTGAAGAATTGGGCATAAAACCTGCTTGATCGGAATGGATAATGGATAATATAACTTTATTTAGCCTATTAGTCAACATTTTTGTTAGAAATTTAATATCGGTGGTGAGCAATGAAATTTGTCTAAAGGATTCTGGATGTAATGGGTCATTCCCTTTCTTAGGTAGGACCACAATGATTGCTTGTCATAGACGGAGGAAAGCATCTAGCTTCAAAGGCTACTTTCAAAATCTGTAACAAAAGGGGTAATAATATACTTCCATATTGCTTAAACTTCATTAGGAAGGCCATCAGGGCCAGATGCCACAGCAGTTTCCATTTCCTCCATAGTTATTGGAGCGTCAAGCAAACATCTGTCCGACTGGGACGAGATAAGAAGATTGATCCCATCTAGAAATTGAAATAGACCATCGCTTGTATAAGTTGTCCTGGAGCTATAAAGCTCCTGATAGAAAGACTTAAAAACTGCCAATACATCCATAAACTTGGTACAGAGCAGTCCAGTCTTAGATTTTACAGCACTTATATAAAAATGTTTAATTTGTGAACGTGCAATAGCTGCCAGAAGTTTGCCTGACCTTTCCCCTTCTGCCCAAGCAAGACTGTTACAGATTTTTTTTTCTTTTGTTCTATAAGAAGTTTAAGCTAAGACTGTGCCTCTGCTCAAGACAAACAATTTTCGGGAGTTGGATCTTTAACATAGGCAGTCTCAGTCACAAGCACTCGTTGGCTTGGTTTACCTCCCGCCTGCTATTTAACCACACTCATTTCTTTGATAACAGGGCCTCTAAGATAGGCCTTTGTGGTGTACCATACCATTACAAGGGAGGTGTTATTTAAGTTAAAATTAAATTAATTTAAAACATGTTATACTTACCTGTGCTTTGAAATGGTTTTGCACATAGCAACCCAGATCCTCCTCTTCTCGGATCCCTCTTCGGGGCTCCTGGCCACTCCCTCCAGCCAAGTGCCCCCACAGCAAGCAGCTTGCTGTGGGGGCACCCGAGCCGAGTCACAGCTCCCTGTGTCCATTCAGACATGGAGCCATGGCCCTCCCCCACCCCTTCTCTCTCCTGATTGCCTAACTGACTTTGATTGAAAGCAGTGGGAGCCAATGGCACCAGGTCACTGCGCCACCACACTTTTTTTGGCACCTGCCTCTATGGCCGGGCCTTTTGGCCAGGACCAGAGGAATTTTTTATTCCTGGCCGCAAGGCTGGCCTTTGTCTAGCACAAAGGCACCTTTTCACTTCTCCACTATTCTTCCCCCACTTTTTCATGTTTTTTGTGTGTTGTTTGTCGTGTTGTGTCACTTTTGATTGTAGAGGGTACAATTGCACGTGTGACAAGTAAGGTGTATGGTCCTCGGGCTTACGCTGAACGTCTTGGGAAGGAGGTGGGTATGGCCTTTTGGCTTGATCCGCCTCCTCTCATGGGGTCTCCCTTCGGGGGAGTCCCACTTGGTATCGGGGCGGCCAGTTTCGGCTGGCTGCCTAGAGAACGGGGGTCGTCTGGCTTCGGCTAGGCGTTCCTAGTGCATGATACATCTGTTCCTGTCAGGAGCCTACCAGTCACCTGTCCACGATCTACTGGTAGATCACAATCTGCAGGTTGCTAACCCCCGCCTTAAAGCATTGATATGTGTAGGAGATAGTTTTCCCCTAATTAGATTTGCCAATATCTTTCCTGCTTTATTTCCATATTTCTTCATAGTCTTCAAAATTTAACTCCACTTGTGATGTCCAATAATCAAATTGTTCTTTGGCCTTTATCCATTCCTCACTAGATTGTTTTGGTGGAGAACGAGATAATTTGAGCCTTGTAGGCTGCTCGCTTCATTGTACTGGGCTCTAACTTTTTTCTTTAAAACTGTGAGGTATGATATGATCTTGCCTCTCATAAATGCTTTACCTGTTTCCCAAAATAACTTCATATTATTTACGTCATACTCCTAAGCCTCCCTCAACATCTGTTGAAAGGGTTATCCTGAGACAAAAGGGAGGGGAACCTCCAAACCATGGCATATATTTTTGGTATATAATCTTTGGGGAATGATCTGATATAGCTATAGGGTGTATTTCCACATCCACTAAGTATTCTTGCATGGGCGAGGTTACAAATATATAATCTATCCTTCTAAACGTACAGGGAGAGTGAGAAAATTGTGTATATATTCTTTCCATTGGATCGCTCATTCTCCATGTATTTATAATATACCTCATAAATACCTGAAAGTTTCACATGGTAATGAACATAATAACTGAAATTATTATTTTCCTACATATAGCTGCAATTGTGGTCTGTAATCCCCTCCACCAGTTCTCTTTTGTTGTATAATGTTAGTAATGATGGGAGGAGTTGAGCAGAGCTCAGGTGTCATTTCCTTTCAGTGAAATAGGTTGTCTATCCCCCAGTCCTCCAGCCTTCTATCATGCTCAGTCTATTTTGCATAACACACACCCATCTGGCAATCAATAACTGGGTGTGTGCTATGTAAAACAGGCACAAGTCAGTACAGGTTCATTTCCACACAGATCAGTCTATTAATCTGTGTACTTCTTACTGCCTGCTCTCCCCTGGTAATTTGTAAACTGGCAGAATGCAGAACAGAAGCCAAGCTAGGAGCTAGAGCAGTGGGCGGGCAAAGGCAGGACATAGGTAGGAGTGGGCAGGGCTTCACAGGCTGATCATGTGCGGAGCCTAATCAGGACTTCTGTGTATAATAAAATGCCTCAGATTTCCCTGTGCTACACGAGCACCTCCCCCAGTGATGTCAGGACGTTTTTGCAGAGAGATTGATGCAAATGGGGACAACAGGTGTTCAACACAGGCAATTAGAAAACCAGGAAGTAAAGTTGTCACCTCATTAAAGGAAGTGCATATGAGAGCAGATGACAAGGTAGATATTTCAACATCCTTACTGCTTTTTGCTAAACAATCAGTGACATGTTTAATAGACTGTATAGGTGCATAACGTATTGATTTTCCTGTGCTACAAGAGCGCCTCCCCCAGTGATGTCAGGACGTTTTTTCAGAGAGATTGATGCAAATGGGGACAACAGGTGTTCAACACAGGCAATTAGAAAACCAGGAAGTAAAGTTGTCACCTCATTAAAGGAAGTGCATATGAGAGCAGATGACAAGGTAGATATTTCAACATCCTTACTGCTTTTTGCTAAACAATCAGTGACATGTTTAATAGACTGTATAGGTGCATAACGTATTGATTTTCCTGTGCTACAAGAGCGCCTCCCCCAGTGATGTCAGGACGTTTTTTCAGAGAGATTGATGCAAATGGGGACAACAGGTGTTCAACACAGGCAATTAGAAAACCAGGAAGTAAAGTTGTCACCTCATTAAAGGAAGTGCATATGAGAGCAGATGACAAGGTAAATATCTCAACATCCTTACTGATTTTTGCTAAACAATCAGTGACATGTTTAATAGACTGTATAGGTGCATAACATATTGATTTCTTAATTTTGACCATAGTTGTACCACTTGCCGACCACATAGCGACTATTGTCGGCGGCAGTGTGGCAGCGTCCCGCAAATCGCCGATTATAAGCGACATGCGCTTGTGCCCGCCGCACGCTCCCTGAGCGGGGCCGCGGGTCGGGCAGACTCAATGTCCGCCGTTGACCCGCGATCGCCTTGTACAGAGCCAGGTGGCATGTCAGAGATCTACTGATCCCTGTACTCAGGATCAGTTAGATCTCTGGTGCCCCTGCCAGCCCAGCCCCCATACAGTTAGATCACACCCAGGGAACACAGTTAACCCCTTCACTGCCCCCTGCAGGTTAACCCCTTCCCTGCCAATGACATTTACAAAGTAATCAGTGGATATTTAAATTTCTGATCGCTGTATAAATGTCATTGGTCCAAAAAAAGTGTCAAAAATGTCTGACGTGTCGCAATGTCACAGTCCCAATAAAAATCGCAGATCACCGCCATTACTAGTATAAAAAAAAAATTGTAAAAATGCCAGAAATTAATTCTCATGGTTTGTAAACGTGGCAACTTTTGCGCAAACCAATCAATAAACGCTGATTGTGATTTTTTTTACCACAAATATGTAGAAGAATATATATCAGCCAAAACTTATGATTAAATTCGTTTTTTTATATTTTTTTTGGACATGTATTATAGCAAAAAGTAAAAAATACAGGTTTTTTTTCAAAATTGTCACTATTTTTTTGTTTATAGCAGTGATCAGAAGTGATGCAGAGGTGATTAAATAACACCAAAAGAAAGCTCTATTTGTGGGGAAAAAAAGGACGTCAATTTCGTTTGGGTACAACGTTGCACGACCGCGCAGTTGTCAGTTAAAACAACGCAGTGCCGAACTGCGAAAAGTACTCTGGTCCTAAAGTGGGAAATCCTACCGGGGCTGAAGTGGTTAAGAAGTTTCTTGTCTGCCTTACTATCTATAATTGAGTTGAAGTCTCCTGCTATAATCTTTGATTTCATCTTGTATAATCCATGAGGCAATTTCCTGGGTTTGGGAAGCAGAGGTCAGAAAATATAAATTATACACAGGCAACATTTTACCAGAAATTTGTAAACAAATATGAAGCCTTCTTCCTTCATTATTATCATCATTCTCACGTTTTGAAATAACAGAATCATTTAATGATTTATTTAGGTGAATCATTGCCCCTGACCTTCTACCTACCGATGGGGTGCCAATGACTTAACCAACCCAGTATTTCTGCATCCTATGAAAATCTGTAATAGGCGGGATGCATCTCTTGTAACAAGGTCACGTCTGCCTTTAAGCTTTTCAAATGCCACAACACCATATTGCATTTAGAGGGAGACCACAAAATATTTACATTCCAGGAAATCACCTTCACCTTCAGCTCTGAAAGGTCTACCACCCTTCATGACCAGGCCATTTTCTGCGATACGGCACTGCATTACCTTTTAATGACAATTGCATAGTTGTGCAATTGTCACTGTACCCAAATGAAATTGATGTCCTTTTTTTCCTACAGTTAGAGCTTTCTTTTGGTGGAACAAATAGTTAAAATGTGCAAAACTCATCCATCTTTAGATGGCTAAAACCACTGGGGTTTGAAGCATTGCAAAGTTTGAGAGTATTGTCAAGGTAATGATGCAACTTTAGGCGCCTCTTGAAAATCAAGATCTCTGGGACTGATGGAGCCAAAAGAGACCTGTGATGACTGTGAGGTATTCAATGGAAACTCAAATGCCAGGTCTTGGAAAATGTTTTTCAGTTGTCCCTTAGAGGAGGCTTTGTATTGGTGGCTCTTCCAGGTAAAAAAAGTTTGAACAGGAAGTCCCATCTGTAACAGATATATTTTTCTGGAGGGTTTTTAAATAGAGTTTGAGGGTTCATCTCTTCGTAATCATTGTTTGTGAAATATAAACAAGCAGTTAAAAGGAATGACCTTGGAAGAAAAGATCTAATTTATTCCAGGCCACATCAAATAAGTATTCTTTACTAGAAAGCATGTAATTTAACTAAAATGCCAAATTAAGGCCTATCGGCCTGTCTTCTACCAAGAGCCCTTCAGACCATGCTTTACCTTTCCTGAGTTCCATGGGACCATCAGGTAAGTCCCAAAATGAAAGTTGGGGTGATTCGACATCTAAATCCAAAATGGCACAAGCTCTGCCAAAGAAAGAGAACTACTGGCTCTTCTTGGAGGATTCCACCAGTGTGGCAGATCATGTGGGGCGAACAGTTGGAGCTAAGTAAAAGTTCAGCCCGAACACTGGCTGTTCGCCCATTTGGTGAATACCTGAATTCTCAGGGTGTTCGACCATTTGATCAGCCCGCTAAACACCCCACAATGCCCTGCACACCACACAGTGCATTCTAAGCCCTGATTGGATGAAGCCACGAAGGCTTTGCCCAATCAGGGCACAGAGCACTGTCAGAGCTATGATTGGAGACAGTAATGATGACTGTGCCCAATCATGGCTCATTGCTCACAGACCCACCCCACACTATAAAAGGTTCCCTCCCAGAGGAGTCATTTGCAGTGTGATGTTGGAGTGGAGATAGATAGAACATTACTCTGTTCATTGCTACAAGCAAGTCAGTGCACTTATACTGCAGTATATTGTAGTGCACCAGTGCAGTTTTATTGCAGTATATTGTAGTGTGTCAGTACAGTTTTACTGCAGTATATTGTAGTGCATCAGTGCACTTTTACTGCAGTATATTGTAGTGCATCAGTGCACTTTTACTGCATTATATTGTAGTGCATCAGTGCACTTTTACTGCATTATATTGTAGCGTGCCAGTGCACTTTTACTGCAGTATAGTGTAGTGCATCAGTGCACTTTTACTGCAATATATTGTAGTGCATCAGTGCACTTTTACTGTAGCATAGTGTAGTGCATCAGTGCACTTTTACTGCAGTATATTGTAGTGCATCGGTGCATTTATACTGCATTATATTGTAGTGCATCAGTGCACTTTTACTGCATTATATTGTAGTGTGTCCGTGCACTTTTACTGCAGTATAGTGTAGTGCATCCGTGCACTTTTACTGCAATATATTGTAGTGCATCAGTGTACTTTTACTGTAGTATAGTGTAGTGCATCAGTGCACTTTTACTGTAGTATAGTGTAGTGCATCAGTGCACTTTTACTGCATTATACTGTTGTGCCTCAGTGCACTTTTACTAAAGTATATTGCAGTGTGTCAGTGCACTTTAACAGCAGTATATTGTAGTGCGTCAATGCACTTTTACTGCAGTTTATTGCAATGTGTCAGTGCATTTTTACTGCATTATATTGTAGTGTGTCAGTGCACTTTTACTGAATTATATTGTAGTGTGTCAGTACACTTTTACTGCAGTATATAGTAGTGCATCAGTGCAGTTCTACTGCGGTATATTGTAGTACGTCAGTGGAGTGTGTCTGTGTAGTGCAACGTTTTACACCGCATTCCATAACATTTAGTTCTCTATACAGTGTTGTATACTCCCCTTTTTTTGCTGCGTGCTATCTGTCAGTAGCAAGTTAAAGTGCGCCAAACACCACTTTCCATTGAATAAAGTGCATCCAATTACACATTTCGCTGTCTCTATTACATCTTGGTAATAAGCCCCCATCATTTCTGGGAGGCCAACAAGGAAAAGCAGACATTCCCATGCCACTGTGAGGGGGCCAGCAGTGTCTGTGTCCACAGGCAAAGGTGGACATGGTCCATCCTCAGGCAGGGCACCATTTTCTCTGTTTAGTGATGTTGCCCATGCTATCCAGTCACACCATGCAGAGAAGGTGGTGGCCTGGCTTACTAAACCATACTCATCCTCTATCACCAAAGCAGAGACTAGTGCGCAGTCCACTGCAGCTGCCAGAGTGGCTTATTATACCTCCTTGTCCACAGCTACTCCTGCCATAGCCCCAGCATCATGCATGGAGGAGTCAGCTGAGTTATTTGAACACAGCATCAGCCACTTGCTCCTTGATGATTCACAACCATTACTTGATTCAGATGTTGGTTCTGACTCAGAGGTTGAGGAAGATAGGAACATGGGCCTAGAGAGGAGGACACTCAAGAACAAGAAAATGGCAGTCATGTTCCCCCAGCCGAAATGTATTGCCATGTTGACTGCAGTGGTGATGAGGATGGAGGGGATGATGATGATGAGGTCACTGTCACGATTCGGGTGCCGGATAGAGCAGAGGAGGAAAGTGAGGGTGAGGCACAACCCCAATAAGGCAGGGTGTCCACCAGAGGCAGGCATCATGGAAGAGTAGAGGGCAGCCACCCTATTCAATCAGATTGTGGAGCTGTTATCTCCCGGCACACTTCCCACAGCTCAGCTGTCTGGGTCTTTTTTAGCACATGTGCAGCCGATTACACTGTTGCAGTTTGCAAACTTTGCCTCAAGCAGATCAAGAATGAAATACCACCAGCCATTTGGATACCATATGCTTGACAAGGCCTTATATCCTCCCACCACTCAGCCTGTTGGCAAGGGCACCTGACAGCCACACAAAAGAGTCACAATTCTTCTCTTCCTCACTCCTCACTTTCAGGTCTACCCCCGCTGTATCCCATGACCTCTCAGCAGCCTCCACTGACAGGGATGATGGCATAGTGAAGGGTGTCACAGGTCCTTGCAGCACATCTGCCAGCAGCACACCACCAGCTGTAGAGTATAGCAGGTACATTTCTCTGTCTAAGATGCTGTAAGGAAAAAAAATACAGTCACTGCCACCCACATGCCCAGAGTTTAAATTCCATCTTGTGCAAATTGCTGGCTTTATAACTCCTGCCTTTCCGTCTGGTGGATTCTGCCCCCTTCCGTGAATTTGCAGAATGTGCTGTACCACAATGACAGGTTTCCAGTCGCTATTTCTTTGCACGTAAGGCCATTCCAGCTCTGTACCATCACATGGAAGGCAATGTTGTGGCATTGTTGGGCAAGGCAGTCAGCAGCAAGGTCCTCGTTACTGTTGACACGTGGTCCAGCAACCATAGTCAGGGACGCTATATTTCATTCACAGCACACTCTGGTAACTCTGCTTGCAACTAGGAAGGTGCAGGACAGGGCTTAGTGCGCTTGTTTTGTCCCCACGTCTCCATACAGCTGGTGGCAATGATGCAAAATTTGTCAGCTCCACTCCCTCCTCCTCTTCCTCCATGCCCTCCTTTGCTGAATTGTCCTATGAACCACCAGTACACCCTAAGCGTTCAAGGGGCTATTCAACGAGTCAGGCTAAAAGATGCCATGCAGTGCTTCAGTTGGTTTGTTTAGGGGACAGGAGCCACACCAAAGCAAAGATTCTTTCAGCTCTGCAGGGACAGGCCCAGAGGTGGTTCACGCCATGCCAGCTTGAGCCAGGAATGGTGGTGTGCGATAATGGCACTAACCTCCTGTCTGCCCTTCAACAGGGAAAGTTGACACATGAGCCATGCCTGGCACATGTCCTCAATTTGGTGGTACAGCATTTCTTAAACAGGTATCCAGGGTTGCCAGATTTTCTAAAGCAGGCCAGAATAGTCTGTAGCCATTTCAGGCAGTCATACACAGCTAGTGTTTGGTTGGCTGAAATCCAGTGGGAAATCCACCTGCCTGTAAACCGCCTAATTTGTGACATGCTTACCAGGTGGAACTCAACTTTGGCAATGCTGCCACTGCACATGCAGCAGAGGGCCATCAACGAGTACCTGTGTGAGTATGGCACAACAACAGGCTCAGGGCAGCTCAGCTTTTACTGTACTGTCACCAATTAAGGAGGCAACAAGGATAGTGAGCCGTGACAATGCACGCATCAGTGACACAATCCCTGTTGTGTTCCTGCTGGAGCATACTCTGCATGGTATTATGGACAGGGCACTTGAGGCAGAGCAGTGGGAATAGAAGGAAGACTTCCTTTCCTATCAAGGCCCAGCTTTATGCAGACACCATTCTTGGGTTGCCACAGAACACACAAGAGGAGAGGAAGGAGGAGGATTCTGGCAGTTCTGGAAGCATTGAAGCAGAGGAAGACATACTGTATGTCAAACCTTAAGAGATGGTTTTCCATCCCCAAAACCCTTGGGAGTAGTTCCTAACTGGGAGGAGGCAATTCCAGATACTGTATTCCTCAGGGACCCTGAGGACTCTGCTTCTCATGCCACCCCAAAATTGCAGTGCATGGCCCCCCTTATGCTTCAAAGCCTGCAAAAGGACCCGAGAATTTGTGGCATCAAGGAGAAGGATCATTATTGGTTGGCATCCCTCTTTGACCACAGTTACAAGGGGAAAGTCTCAGAACTCATCTCATCCCCACAGAGGGAGCCGAGGATGAAATATCTTCAGGGCACCTTAAAATAGGAGTTTATATAAAGCCTTTCCAGACTCTGGTAGGTTACAGTCTCATGGAAAAGTTAGTTTTAAGGCTTCTGTTGGTCAAAGGAGGAGCGGTGGAGAAGAGGGCCGCCTCAGTGATACCTTTCAATTTTTTTTAGTCCTCGGCACCCAGGGCTGTCAGCTTCCACATCCCATCAAAATATCTCCTTCTATGGTGGAAGATTTTCTAGGGGTGAAAACTGACAGGGAGAGCTTTTCAGTGGATGATCCACTGGGATACTGGGTCATGAGAATAGACCACTGGCCAGAACTTGCCCAATATGCAAAAAAACGCACCCTGTGCAATGGGACAAGGGAGTGGGACTTTAAATGAAGCATGTGGTGGTGCTAAAGTGACACTGATGGACATGATTAAATTCTAGTAAAACTTATTTATTGATACAATCAATTCAGTAGTTACAAAGACACAGTCGCAATAGAGATCCAAGAGAGTATAGCATTTGACAATAAAACATCTTACAATTCATGGTAATAGTTCTCCATCCATCAGTGTAATAATTATTAAGCACATACAATTGATATAAGCTGTATGACCTATAGCTTGTAGCTCCATGGGGTTAGACCCCTAGATAGAAAAATATAAAATATTAAAATGGTATATGACAGCAGATAGCCGGTAGCACATAGGGTACCCAGACACGGTAGGTTTTGGCTCTACGCGTTTCATGGCGTAGAGCCATCACGTTTTCAGCTCCCGGCAGTGATGGTCCCGGGTGGCCTGCCACCTCCTTGTACTGCCAGCACGCCATCTGTGTGAGTATGATCTACTAGTTCTGTGGGGGCCACTCTACTGAGCTGCCAGTTCCACCATCCCACATAGACTAACAGTATCACCTCATTATTATTTTTTAGCCCATGAACACGTTTGCTCCTGACGAGTGGCCATTCTTGAAGCCATGAAACGCGTAGAGCCAAAACCTATCGTGTCTGGGTACCCTATGTGCTACCGGCTATCTGCTGTCGTATACCATTTTAATATTTTATATTTTTCTATCTAGGGGTCTAACCCCATGGAACTACAAGCTATAGGTCATGCAGCTTATATCAATTGTATGTGCTTAATAATTATTACACTGATGGATGGGGAACCATTACCATGAATTGTAAGATGTTTTATTGTCAAATGCTATACTCTTTTAAATCACTATTGCGACTATGTCTTTGTAACTACTGAATTGATTGTATCAATAAAAAATTTTTACTAGAATTTAATCATGTCCATCAGTGTCACTTTAGCACCACCACACTCTTCATTTAAAGTCCCACTTCCTTGTCCCATTGCACAGAGTTCGATTTTTTTGTCTAATTAAGGGATGGAAGCTGCAGCCTTACCAGGTCATTACTAGCTTCATTCAAAGTCCCATTCCCCTTGTCCTTCCTCTTTTTGTTACTTAATAGGGATGGAAGTCTGTGGTGTTGTTTAAATTTGATATATTAATTTATCCTACTGTCTGCTCTAATGACCTCATGGATACTTATTCCAGTACACCTCCTTACCCATGGTTTTGTTATCTACCGTGTACATTAACCTATTTCACCTTTTTTCCAGATTTTGCACAGTTTGGGCACTAGCTTAGGCATGGTGGTTGGTGGAGCCGGCCTCGCGATGTCTGGGGGCTGTGACGCGCACTGCGGGTTCCTCCGCCCCTCCTGCCCACTGGGTTTGGGGGGCGGGCCTTCCGACACTGCAGGTTAACATTACTCTAGCCCACCGAATGTGTGGCGTCCTTGTGATGCCGCAATGTGGGCGGGCTTTGCCACACTCGTGGTCCATCATGGAGGTAACGTTGCTTGCTGTGCGTCCACTCTGGCGCATGGACGTCTCCTCCTCTCTCCGCCCACGTGTGTGACGTTGGCGGCATGTTGGGGTGGCGGCGCCTATTTATGGGCACCCTCTTTGGGCGGGACGGTCACCGGAGCTTCGAGCACAAACCCTCTCACTGCCACTTGACCAGGTAACCCTTTTCACCACTGCTACACTCCCCGCATCTCCCATTCCCTTCACTATTTGGAACATTCTCAATTCTCACTTTACCTCATTTCAATCCTGCTCATCCCATCCCCTCACACAATGGAACATTCTCACACAATACCTCATCCTGGTTCAATCCTCATTCCATCCCACTTCCCTTCCCTTCACTCACCACATACTTTGCATTGTTTTACTATTCACATTTCTTTCATCCACAGTTTACAACACCTTATGGCCCAATTTGTGCTCCTGTTCAGGTGCCCGTCCTCACCCCGGTTGGGCGCCTGTGCTTGGGTGCCCCTGCCCAATCTGCCGCCACAGCTCCCGGCAGTGATGGTCCCGGGTGGCCTGCCACCTCCTTGTACTGCCAGCATGCCAGCTGTGTGAGTATGATCTACTAGTTCTGTGGGGGCCACTCTACTGAGCTGCCCATCCCACATAGACTAACAGTATCACCTCATTATTATTTTTTAGCCCATGAACACGTTTGCTCCTGACGAGTGGCCGTTCTTGAAGCCATGGAATTCATAGAGCCAAAACCTACCGTGTCTGGGTACCCTATGTGCTACCGGCTATCTGCTGTCATATACCATTTTAATATTTTTTATTTTTCTATTTAGGGGTCTAACCCCATGGAACTACAAGCTATAGGTCATGCAGCTTATATCAATTGTATGTGCTTAATAATTATTACACTGATGGATGGGGAACCATTACCATGAATTGTAAGATGTTTTATTGTCAAATGCTATACTCTTTTAAATCACTATTGCGACTATGTCTTTGTAACTACTGAATTGATTGTATCAATAAAAAATTTTTACTAGAATTTAATCATGTCCATCAGTGTCACTTTAGCACCACCACACTCTTCATTTAAAGTCCCACTTCCTTGTCCCATTGCACAGAGTTCGATTTTTTTGTCTAATTAAGGGATGGAAGCTGCAGCCTTACCAGGTCATTACTAGCTTCATTCAAAGTCCCATTCCCCTTGTCCTTCCTCTTTTTGTTACTTAATAGGGATGGAAGTCTGTGGTGTTGTTTAAATTTGATATATTAATTTATCCTACTGTCTGCTCTAATGACCTCATGGATACTTATTCCAGTACACCTCCTTACCCATGGTTTTGTTATCTACCGTGTACATTAACCTATTTCACCTTTTTTCCAGATTTTGCACAGTTTGGGCACTAGCTTAGGCATGGTGGTTGGTGGAGCCGGCCTCGCGATGTCTGGGGGCTGTGACGCGCACTGCGGGTTCCTCCGCCCCTCCTGCCCACTGGGTTTGGGGGGCGGGCCTTCCGACACTGCAGGTTAACATTACTCTAGCCCACCGAATGTGTGGCGTCCTTGTGATGCCGCAATGTGGGCGGGCTTTGCCACACTCGTGGTCCATCATGGAGGTAACGTTGCTTGCTGTGCGTCCACTCTGGCGCATGGACGTCTCCTCCTCTCTCCGCCCACGTGTGTGACGTTGGCGGCATGTTGGGGTGGCGGCGCCTATTTATGGGCACCCTCTTTGGGCGGGACGGTCACCGGAGCTTCGAGCACAAACCCTCTCACTGCCACTTGACCAGGTAACCCTTTTCACCACTGCTACACTCCCCGCATCTCCCATTCCCTTCACTATTTGGAACATTCTCAATTCTCACTTTACCTCATTTCAATCCTGCTCATCCCATCCCCTCACACAATGGAACATTCTCACACAATACCTCATCCTGGTTCAATCCTCATTCCATCCCACTTCCCTTCCCTTCACTCACCACATACTTTGCATTGTTTTACTATTCACATTTCTTTCATCCACAGTTTACAACACCTTATGGCCCAATTTGTGCTCCTGTTCAGGTGCCCGTCCTCACCCCGGTTGGGCGCCTGTGCTTGGGTGCCCCTGCCCAATCTGCCGCCACAGCTCCCGGCAGTGATGGTCCCGGGTGGCCTGCCACCTCCTTGTACTGCCAGCATGCCAGCTGTGTGAGTATGATCTACTAGTTCTGTGGGGGCCACTCTACTGAGCTGCCCATCCCACATAGACTAACAGTATCACCTCATTATTATTTTTTAGCCCATGAACACGTTTGCTCCTGACGAGTGGCCGTTCTTGAAGCCATGGAATTCATAGAGCCAAAACCTACCGTGTCTGGGTACCCTATGTGCTACCGGCTATCTGCTGTCATATACCATTTTAATATTTTTTATTTTTCTATTTAGGGGTCTAACCCCATGGAACTACAAGCTATAGGTCATGCAGCTTATATCAATTGTATGTGCTTAATAATTATTACACTGATGGATGGGGAACCATTACCATGAATTGTAAGATGTTTTATTGTCAAATGCTATACTCTTTTAAATCACTATTGCGACTATGTCTTTGTAACTACTGAATTGATTGTATCAATAAAAAATTTTTACTAGAATTTAATCATGTCCATCAGTGTCACTTTAGCACCACCACCATCTTCAAGTCCCACTTCCTTGTCCCATTGCACAGAGTGCGTTTTTTTGTCTAATTAAGGGATGGAAGCTGCAGCCTTACCAGGTCATTACTAGCTTCATTCAAAGTCCCATTCCCCTTGTCCTTCCTCTTTTTGCCCAATATGCAATTGAGCTGCTGGGCTGCCCTGCATCCAGCATGCTTTCCGAACAGGCATTCAGCCATAGGTTTTGTGACAGATAAAAGAGCGCGTCTGTCCACAGACTCTGTTGACCAGCTGAAATTTATCAAATTAATAATTCCTGGATTAGCAGCAGCTATCAAGCCCCTGATGCTGATGTCCCCGATTAAGTGTTTTTTACAGCAAGGCCAATTCTTGCTGTCATCATCAGTAACTCTATAAGGTTATGATGTGAAGGCACCACCAACATCAAAAGCCCAATTTTTTCACATCTGTTACTTCTATCCAAAGTCTGAGAAACAGACACCAGAATTTATCCAAAAAATCTCTAATCTTGTTCCAAGTGCACTAAATTGTGGCCTCATCATACAGACTGGCACCCCAGGCCATTGTTTACAAAACAAAGAAGGCTGGCAGAGAAAATTTCATTTTTGCTGCAGCAGGTTCTATACGTGGTATAGATGCACCACTTTACAGGCAGACTAAGGGGAATCACCAGGCACTATATTTAAAGGAATGTTTCATTTTTATTGTTTCACTGTAAGCATCATTAACCTCTTAACACCCGTCCCATAGCCAATTGATGGCTACAGGGTGGTTTCTTAACTCTGGGAGGACGTACAGTGACATCCTCCCATGATCGTGCATCCCGTGCGCCCCCTGGGGCACGCACACTTGACTGTCCATGCTCGTCGGATTCATGGGACCCGACGGGTCAAGAATCACGGTAAAGGACCAATGGCAGTGGCCCTTTACGACATGATCACAATGTAAACAATCTGGGTTCAGCCAGGGTTCATTTCTCTCCACTCCACACACCCCTGCAGCATGGGAGGAGAGGAGAGAGATCGAGCCTTGTGAATTCTATCACCATTTTAAAGTGCCCGGCCATGCCCAGAAGTGCCCAGCTGTTGCCAGCAGTGCTCAGCAGTGCCACATGTGCTACTGAGCAATCTGTGCCTGCTATGTGCCAGCAGTGCCACTACAGAGCCACATCAGTGCCACCTGCACCACTACAATGCCATATCAGTGCCACCAGTGCCACATCAGTGTTCTACAGTGCCATCCGTGCCTCTACAGAGCCACATCAGTGCCACTACAGTGCTCATCTGTGCCAATACAGTGCCCATCAGTGCCACCTGTGCCCATCAGTGCCACATGTGCCCATCAGTGCCACTACAATGCTAATATGTGCCATCTGTGCCACTACAGTGACCATCAGTGCCACCAGTGCCACCTGTGCCCATCGGTACCACTACAGTGCTCATCTGTGCTATCAGTGCCCTTACAGTGCTCATCTGTGCTATCAGTGTCACTACAGTGCCAATCAGTGCCACGCCAGTGCCACTGTGCTCATCGGTGCCACCTGTGCCTATCAGTGCCCATCAGTGCCACTACAGTGCTCATCAGAGCCACTACAGTGCTCATCTGTGCCATCAGTGCCACTACAGTGCTCATCAGTGCCATCAGTTCCACTACAGTGCCCATCAGTGCCACCAGTGCCGCCTGTGCCCATCAGTGCCACCTGTGCCCATCGGTGCCACTACAGTGCTCATTTGTGCCATCAGTGCCACTACAGTGCTCATAAGTGAGTGCTCATCAGTGCCAGCTAATCAGTGCAGCCACGGTGAATTAGTGCAACCTCATTATTATTATACAGGATTTATATAGCGCCGACAGTTTGCACAGCACGTCATCAGTGCACATTAGTGCAACCTCACCAGTGCACATCAGTGCACCCTCATTACCACCCAGCAGTGCACCCTCATCATCATTCTGCATATGAGCCTGTTTCAAGCAGTGGGTCTTCTACAGAATCAGATGAAGAGGAAAGTGTTCCCATGAAAAGAAGGCATTCTGATGGCTACTACACATACAGCAGTAGCATCAACCAGCTGTGCAGTGCCATCCACCTCTAGAGCAGTGCCATCCACCTATAGAGCAGTGCCATCCACCTCAAGAGCAGTGCCATCCACGAGACCACTGCAAAGCACTAGTGGGGTGTCATCTCAGCCCCAAAAGGCCCATGCCAGCCTTCTTTATGCCATTCAGAACCCCCTATGGCTTCCTTCTAATTCAAAAGCAGCAAACCTCCCCCCTTTCACCGCAGCCAGGTGTCCAGGTGAACACCGAAGATTTTGCCCTGATTGGTTTTTTTATTTAATTTTTACTGATGACTTCCTATCATCCATCGTGGCCCAGTGCAACTTCTATGCACAGCAGTTTATTGCAAGCAACCCAAATTTAAGCTACCCCCGTCCCCTTGAGTGGAGAGCGCTTACTGTGGAGGAATTAAAAACATTTTTAGGCCTGACTTTTAATATGGGACTCACAAAAAAAAACTATTTATACACCTATTGGTCCACCAAACCCATCCACCACATGCCAATCTTTTCCTCCATTATGCCAAGGTCCAGATACCTTATGATTCTCCGGTTCCTCCACTACAATGACAACTCTCAGTGCCCTCCCAGAAATGACCCATCTTATGACAAACTATTTAAAATTCGCCCCCTTCTAAACTATTTCTCAGAAAAATTTGCCCATTTATATACCCCCGAGAAAAACATATCCATTGACAAGTCACTTGTGAAATTATCAGGCAGGCTGACCTTCAAACAGTTTATACTCAACAAAAGGGCCCAATATGGGGTTAAACTGTACAAGCTTTGCAACCAAGCCACAGGCTACATTTATGCCATCTTGGTCTATGAAGGGAAGGACACCCGGCTGCATCCCAGTGAATGCCCAGAGTACATTGGAGCCAGCGGAAAAGTTGTCTGGGAGCTCATTTATCCACTCCTTGGGAAGGGTTACCATCATTATGTGGATAACTTCTACTCAAGCTTGCCTCTCTTCCGCAATCTTTACAGAAAGAAGACTCCAGCATGTGGTACAGTCAGAACCAATAGAAAGGGTTTCCCGCAAAGGCTCGTCAATGAAAGGCTAAGAAAAGGGGAGACAGCGTCCTTGCAGAACGAGGAGCTATTGGCCATCAAGTGGAGGGACAGACGAAATGCACACATGCTATCAACAATTCATGATGACACATACGTGTAAATCCCCAGAAGACACAGCCCAATCCAGAAACCTGCTTGTGTCCACGACTAATCTGTTCATGGGAGGAGTGGACTTTAGTGATCAGATGATCAAACCCTATCTTCCCACAAGAAAATCCCGGCATTGGTACAAAAAAGTATCTATTTATTTTTTCACTTTGGCCATTCACAACTCTTTTATCATTTACCAAAAATCTACAGAAAACCCCATATCCTATCTTTAATACCAAGAAGAAGTCATCACTGCCCTATTGTACCCTGAAGGCTGGTCCACCAGTAAATATTAGATCTGATGCAGTGGGCAGACTCCATGTATGCCACTGCCCTGAGAGAACCCCCCCCGTGAAGCAGGCCAAAGATGCCATAAGAGATGATGCCGGGTGATTTTTGTCCACAATGCCCTTCCCAACCAGGCCTCTGTATAGGTGACTGTTTCCGATGTTACCATACGTCTCTACATTGTTAGTGAAGTATGGTAAACGTAATTGTCATTTACCTCTACACCCCTTATGCCACTGCACTGTACATTGCCTTCCCCAGAACTGACCCTGGATTGCTATACGACCATGCTTGTGCCTCATGCTAAAAATACCTCTGCCTGCTCCGGAACTGACCCTGGTCTGTTATATGACCACGCTTCTGCCTAACGCTTAACTGTACCTACCTCTGCCTGCTCTGGAACTGACCCTGGACTGTTTGACCACATTTTTGCTTGCCTCTTAGACTGATCTTTTACCCTGGAGTAGTGGAATTCATAACACAGGGGTCTCACATATGTGAGGGGTGCCAGAATTGTTTTTATGGATGAAGGAAACTTTTTTAGTTTTCTCATTCCCAGATTAGGGTCTGATAAGCCCCTCTATCTCTGTCTCCATTCTTTCCTGCCTCCTACCTGTACTATGGACCATGTTTCTGCCTACTGCCAGGACCAATATTTTGGCACTGCTGGCAATATCTCTACGTGCACTGATCCTGGACTGTATATGAACAGTATCCCTGCCTGTACTCACTATGGACAATATTCCTGGCTGCTGTCTGGACAGTTCCATTCGCTGTCACTGACCACGTCCCTGCCTGCTGCCTGTATCTACCAGAGAAGCCTCTATCCCGGTCCCCATTCTTACCTGGCCTTCTACCTGCACTATCGACCATGTCTCTGCCTACTACCAGGACCAATATTTTGGCACTGCTGGCAATAGCTCTACCTGCACTGACCCTGGCCTGCATATGGACAGTATCCCTGCCTGTACTGACTATGGACAATATTCCTGCCTGCTGCCTGGGCAATTCCGTTTGCTGTCATTGACCATGTCCCTGACTGCTGCCTGGATCAGTGCTCTCCTCCTGTGGACAACTGCACTACTAAAACCACAGGTAATCTTTTGTTTACCCTTTTGCTCAGCAGAATGTATTTTGGGGTGTAATTCTTGGGATGTACGTGCTATGTATTAGAAATATGAAGGACCTTAAAAAAATAAGATAGGTTGTCAGGAAATTATATGCATAATTTATGGACGGTGCTCCTTGGATGTTGGGCCTCTGTATGTGACAAGGCTGTGTATGAGTCTCACACATGTGGTATCGCCATACTCAGGAGGAGTAGCAGAATGTATTTTGGGGTGTCATTTTTGCTATATACATGCTGTGTGTTGGAAATATCTATTACATGGACAACTTTGTGTAAAAAAATGTTTTCATTTTTTTCCACATATTCAAAAAACTTCTGGAAAAAAATGAATGATTCAAAAGACTCGTTAGGCCTCATAGATTATTTGTTGGGGTGTTTGCTTTCCAAAATAGGCTCGTTTTGTGGGCTTTTACATTGTCCTGGTGCTCCAGGCCCTTCAAAAATGTAATAGGTGGTTGAGAAATGAGATGTGTAATTTATGCTCCTAGAATGGCTGAAGGTGCTACTTCACTGTTGGGCCTCTGTATGTGGCCAGGATGTGTAAAAGTCTCACACATGTGGTATCACCATACTCAGGAGGAGTAGCAGAATGTAGTTTGGGGTGTCATTTTTGCTATGTACATGCTGTGTGTTGGAAATATCTCATAAATGGATAACTTTGTGTAAAAAAAAAAAAGTGTTTTCATTTTTTTTCCACATTTTCCAAAAACTTCTGGAAAAAAATGAACCATTCAAAAGACTCATTATGCCTCATAGATTATTCATTTAGGTGTTAGCTTTCCAAAATGGGGTCATTTTGTGGTCGTTTCCATTGTCCTGGCGCTCCAGGGCCTTCAAAATTGTCATAGGTTGTCAGGACATTAGATGTGTAATTTATGCTTCTAGAACGCCTGATGGTGCTACTTGGATGTTGGGCCTCTGTATATGGCTAGGCTGTGTAAAAGTCTCTCACATGTGGTATCGCCATACTCAGGAGGAGTAGCAGAATGTATTTTGGGGTGTCTTTTTTGCTATGTACATGCTGTGTGTTGGAAATATCTTATAAATGGACAACTTTATGTAAAAAAAATGCGTTTTCATTTTTATTCCACATTTTTCAAAAACCTCTGGAATTGTGGTATCGCCATACTCAGCAGGACTATCAGAATGTAATTTGGGGTGTAACTTTTGGTATGCACATGCCACGTGAGAGAAGTGACCTAGTAATATGACAATTTTGTGAAAAAAAATTCTTCATTTTGCAAAGAATTGTGGGAAAAAAAACTAACCATGCTTCTTGCTAAATACCTTGGAATGTCTACTTTCCAAAAAGTAGCCCACGCCCCCTATGATGTCACATCCTGGGGCTGAGCTGGGACATAAAAGGGGATGTGGCCTCTGGGTGATATCAGCGGGTGGCCCCGCCCCATGCCAATATAAGGCACAGCACACAGCGGAGAGGGCATTAGTGAAGGAGATTGTGTCGTGTCAACATGGGAAGAAGAAGAGTGGAAGAACAGAGCGAAGAGGACAGCGGAGAAGACCGGCAAAAGAGCAGAAGATGCCGCAGAGAAGGAGAAGAAAGAAGACCCCTCAGAAGATAGAAGACCCTGCAAAAGAGCCGAAGAAAGAAGACGCCGGAGCTGATTTAATAAAATATTTTAAAAAGCTGTGTAGTGTGTTTTTTTGTACACTTTTTTTCCAGGTAAATGGGTAGGGGTACGATGTACCCCATACTCATTTACATAGGGTGGGGGGCTGGCATCTGGGGGCCCCCTTATTAAAGGGGGTCTCCAGATTCCAATAAGTCCCCGCCTGCAGACCCTGACAACCACCGGCAAGGGTTGGCGGGAAGAGGCCCTTGTCCTCATCAACATGGGGACAAGGTGCTTTGGGGTGGGGGGCGCAGAGCCCCCCCTGCCCAAAGCACCCATACTCCCCATGTTTAGGGCACGCGGCCTGGAATGGTCCAGGGGGGATGCTCGCTCGTCCCCTCCCCCTTTCCTGGCCTGCCGGGCTGCGTGCTCGTATAAGGGTCTGGTATGGATTTTGGGGGACCCCATGCCATTTTTTCGGCGTGGGGGTTCCCCTTAAAATCCATACCAGACCAAAGGGCCTGGTATGCTCCTAAAGGGGGACCCCATGCCATTTTTTTTTAATTTGGCATGGAGTTCCCCTTCAAGATCCCCAGAGCACAAGGTGCCTGCCATTGTCGGGATCAAAGTCGTATCCCTGTTCACAGAAAAACGGTCTGACTTTGACCCTATGTAGGACCGTAAATTGCACAGCAAAGTAGGATCAAAGTCGGACCATTTTTTTGTCGGATAGTTTGAACCCAGCCAGAAGTTTATGAAAAATTGATAGAAGATATTCCAGCTGTGTATCTCTTGTCTTAGATAGTATACATATTAGGTATAATCTTCAAACAGTCTAATGTTCTACTGTTATATATTTTAACAATATTTAAAGAGCCCTTAAAATAAATGTGCTCTTTTAATAAATGAACACAGGCTTAAAGATAACATATCCCAAGTTTACACTACTAATGAAAAAAAAAAAAAAATTGTATGCTGAACAAGACACACTACATTGGGTGTCTTTTCATGTTGGTCTATATCTAAAGGCCGGGTAAAAGCCTTGTTTGTGCCTCCATTCAAGTCTTCCTCATTTCTTAGAATGTCATCAGCAGTATTCCCATGTTCGTTATTCCCAATTACCCATTTGTTTTGTTAATTACATTGATCTCCTGATTCAGCAACTAAGACTGGATTGTTTGACTTTGTTCTCATTAAAGCCTTTTTGCACAAAATGTGTATGATGTCAGAATCAAGACATGGAATAACAAATGATATTTCCTTCACAGTGAAGGATAGCTAAACTTCTCTCTTTTTTGATTAATTTCATGCCTGACTCAGTCAGAGATTAGGCTCTGACACATTTTATAATTAAATATTGAAATCATAAAGTGCAAGAATGTTTAATTTTTAAAATATGAGTTTTAATTTACCTCATACAGAGAATGGCTCTGGTCACCTGTGGAGATGCATTACACACTACATTGCCTAATGTATGATGCCTGAATAAGGCTGAGCATACAGTAAAAGTAAACTAATGCAATTTACTGAATAGCAGTCAAATATTTATCCAGTTGATGAAGCAGACTTTATGTAAAAATCTGACAATAATTAAGGAAAAGCCTTGCTTAACCTCTTTGGTACTAAAGAGGTCTACATCGTGTATCTCCCTTTCTCATTGTGAAATCTCTGTGCCTGACAGGTTGGGGTTACAGTGTTCTCTCTTTTAACATATGCTCTTATGCTCTAGCAGATGGCTGATATTTGGTTTATCATATTCATGATTGAACACAAGGCAATGCAGCAGCATCAAACAGAACAGGGGAAGAGCTTATACCATATCATTGAGTTCTAAGGGACATTTGTTTATTTAAGGCAATTGAAGACCAAGAATATATGCAGAGAAATGTTTGTACACCTCCGGAGCTTCATCTTTTTAGAAATAGAATGTTTGTCGATAAAGCTGGTAAATATTTATATGATAGGTTATTTAAACACTTGTCACAGTTACTTATTCTACAGTAAGCTTGGAGCAAGCTACTATAACTCAGAATTATTTCAT
Source organism: Glandirana rugosa (assembly GCA_018402905.1). Taxonomy (NCBI): domain Eukaryota; kingdom Metazoa; phylum Chordata; class Amphibia; order Anura; family Ranidae; genus Glandirana; species Glandirana rugosa. The sequence continues at coordinate 987,915 of BLSH010278153.1, read as the reverse complement.
ATGCTTAGTTCTAGATTGTTCAGGCATTGCAATATACAGTAATAAAAATCAAGCCCTACCACATAATGCTTATTGTTTTTTATGTTTTTTTTATGACACTATAATTATTGTTGCACAGAAATTGAATGAAAGCATGCTACAAACACTACTGATTATATATATATATATATATATATATATAGAGAAGAATTCCAAAGATGGGATTGTTGCACTTGAAGATATTTATTTTCAGAAGTCCTCAATAGGACTATCAAAAACATAACAAGATATACTTGCATGCCAAATCACATTTAAAATGTGTGTGTCATCCCAGATAGCGAGCTTTCGGGCTAAGTATTGAACGCCCTTCCTCAGGCTAAGCTTCTTCTGACACACCACAGACACAAGATATATACATGTGTATTGCATCAAGATAACTATCAGTCAATCTAATTACAAACAACTGAGAACCACTGTTACTTCATTTGTTACATTCCATTTTAACATGTTCTCTTTTAGATCATTGTACTGAAGCAAAGGAAGGAAAGCATACTGGGTGTGTACATTTCTCTATTCTGGGGAGTACTTCAAACTTCATCTCAGAGTCAAACTGTAAATAAATAACAATTGAAAGAATAAAAATATAAAAAATAAAAATAAAAAAGACATGAATGAAAACAAAAAGATAAAAATGAAATAATAATCAAAATATTGCTATCAAAATAAAATAAAACCATGAGTAAATGCTATTTCATATCAAATTCATACAGCCAAATTTTCCAATGTTTATAAAAATAAATGTAAATCAAAGTCAGAATTTAATTTACCAGGTGCAATAACCCCTAAACGGTCTATCCACTCTACCTCAAGTTTTCTCAACCTCAATTCCCGATCTCCACCTCTCCTGTTTTTTTTTAACCTCATCAATAAACATGAATCTGAGTTGAGACACTCTGCGGCCCTTTTCCACAAAGTGTCTTGCTAACAGTAATTGAGTCAGTTTATCCCTAATTGAATATTTGTGACGGGCAATTCGATCTTTTACTTTCTGAGTTGTCTCACCCACATAGAGGAAGCCACATGGACACTTAATGATATATACAACAAATGAGGACTGACAGGTGAAATATCCCCTAATTTTTATATTTGTACCTCTATGTGGGTGAGAGAACCCAGTTCCCTTAATCATAGAATTACATTGAATGCTGATTAAACAGGGATAAGCGCCCATTTTTGGAGGTCCTAAGAACGTTAGTCTAGGTTGAGATGGCTGATACGAATCAGCTCTAATTAATCGGTCCCGTATCGTTTTACCACTCCAATAAGATTGTAAAGGGGGAGTTTGAAATTCCAAAACAGTGGGAAAATGTTCCCTCAAAATAGGCCAATGCTTTCTTAGGATATTATACACCCTAGGAGAGTAAAGATGGTACTGCGAGACAAAAGGGACTCTAGGGGGCATAATTCTGTGGACACTATGATTTATACCACTTTTTTCTTTTTCAATCACATTCACTGGATATCCCCGCTGTCTTAATTTCTGTTCCATCTCATTCAACCTGATAGTTCTTTTAGATGGATCCTTGACAATCCTCCTCACTCTAGCAAATTTACTCTTTGGGATGGACTTAAAAACATTGGGTGGATGAAAGCTTTTAAAATGGAGTAATTGATTCCGATCGGTCGGTTTAACATATAAATCGCTGACAATTTGATTATCCTGCAGTATAAGGCAGGTGTCCAAAAAAGGTATTCGATCACTGCTATATACCATATTGAATTTCAGAGTGGGGAGTAAACAGTTAATGCATTCATGAAACAAAGTCAGGGTTCCAATGTCGCCCCCCCAAATCGCAAACACATCATCAATGAATCTAAACCAACATTGACAGTTCTGTTGGAATAAACTAGTGTCATAAATAAATGAATTTTCAATCATATCCATAAATGCATTTGCGTAAGGTGGAGCAACATTAAAACCCATAGCTGAACCCCTACACTGCAAAAAGAAGGTATTTTTGAAAAGAAAAAAAATTTCCTGCAAAACAATCGGTAATAACTTCAAAAGGAATGCAATTTGTGTATCTGAGAACTTTTTTGAGCACTCCATAAACTACGGCATGCCTCGAGACCCAATTCGTGTGGAATGATTGTATAGAAGCTGGAGACGTCCCATGTGACAAGCACTGATCCAGGTGCAACCCTAATCTCTGAAACGTTTTTAAGAAAATCTTCTGTGTCCTTAATATAGGACCTAGTCTTTATGACTGCAGGGTTTAAACACTTGTCCAAAAATCTAGCTAACGGGGCTGTCACTGAATCAGTGCCTGCCACAATGGGACGTCCTGGTGGATCAATGGGATTTTTATGTATTTTGGGTAACATATACATAACAGGAGTTACGGGGTATTCAGCTATCAAAAAAAATTTTGTGTCTTCATCTATCGAACGGTCAGTGAATGTTTGTCTTACGATTTTCTGGATCTTACTTTGTATTCTAATGGTAGGATTACTCTGCAAGGGTAAATAAGTTTCTCTATCAGATAAATGTTTATGGATTTCTGATTCATATTTTTCCTTATCCATAATTACTATAGAACCTCCCTTGTTGTCCAGCTTAATAACAATATTCCGCCTGGCCGACAAGGAAGATAATGCAGCAGCCTCATTTTTAGAAAGATTATTGGGAATATAATCTCTCTTAGTTTGATCTTTAATAGGAGCCTTTATCTCATTCTCCACTTTTTTTATATATATTTCCACCACTGGATATGTGATCAGTGGGGAGAAACGGCTTTTATTTTTAAGGTCAAAGTTTTTTATGGATAAAGTAGGGACATTATCTGGAGTGTTTTTTTAATTGCATAATGTGCCTTTAATCATATATGTCTATAGAACCGATATAGATCCTGTTTAATTACAAAGGTGTTCATACGCTCTTTAGGACAGAAACCTAGACCCTTATTCAAAACAGATAATTCATCATTAGACAATGTAACTGAAGAAATATTATGTACCACATTCACAATCTCTTTTTGGTTCCCCCTCTCCTCACTGCACCTCTGGTTGATATTCCTGTGTCGCTTACCTCCCCTTCTTCTGCGGGAGGATTCTGTTGTGTAGCTTCTAAAAAAGTAGTGGTTGCATTGACTGAGGAATCATTAGATGCCATTGAAGAGGAAGAAGTAACATTCTGCTTACTCCTCAGACCTTTTCTAGAAGGATAGATCCAACGAAAGTTGGGGTCAGTCCAATTATAGACTCTTTCATTAGCATAGTCCTCACAATCCCTTTCCATTTTAGATCTTTTGCGTGCCTCAATGATTTTCCTTGAAGCACTAAATTTTTCTTCACATGTTTTCTTATATGCAGTTTATTCCAACAGAACTGTCAATGTTGGTTTAGATTCATTGATGACGTGTTTGCAATTTGGGGGGGGCGACATTGGAACCCTGACTTTGTTTCATGAATACATCAACTGTTTACTCCCCACTCTGAAATTCAATATTGTATATAGCAGTGACCGAATACCTTTTTTGGACACCTGCCATGGTGGAGATCGGGAATTGAGGTTGAGAAAACTTGAGGTAGAGTGGATAGACCGTTTAGGGGTTATTGCACCTGGTGGATTAAATTCTGACTTTGATTTACATTTATTTTTATAAACATTGGAACATTTGGCTGTATGAATTTGATATGAAATAGCATTTACTCATGGTTTTATTTTATTTTGATAGCAATATTTTGATTATTATTTCATTTTTATTTTTTTGTTTTCATTCATGTCTTTTTTATTTTTTATATTTTTATTCTTTCAATTGTTATTTATTTACAGTTTGACTCTGAGATGAAGTTTGAAGTACTCCCCAGAATAGAGAAATGTACACACCCAGTATGCTTTCCTTCCTTTGCTTCAGTATAATGATCTAAAAGAGAACATGTTAAAATGGAATGTAACAAATGAAGTAACAGTGGTTCTCAATTGTTTGTAATTAGATTGACTGATAGTTATCTTGATGCAATACACATGTATATATCTTGTGTCTGTGGTGTGTCATTCAGAAGAAGCTTAGCCTGAGGAAGGGCGTTCAATACTTAGCCCGAAAGCTCGCTATCTGAGATGACACACACATTTTAAATGTGATTTGGCATGCAAGTATATCTTGTTATGTTTTTTGATAGTCCTATTAAGGACTTCTGAAAATAAATATCTTCAAGTGCAACGATCCCGTCTTTGGAATTCTTCTATATATGGTCGGTGGGATGACCAGGTCGTTGGAGCACTGTGGACATCTGCTGTGCGGTTCACCACATCACTTTGGATTATATATATATAAATATACAGTCAGGACCATAAATATTGGGACATCGACACAATTCTAATCTTTTTGGCTCTATACAGCACCACAGTGGATTTGAAATGAAACGAACAAGATGTGCTTTAACAGCAGACTTGTAGCTTTAATTTGAGGGTATTTACATCCAAATCATGTGAACGGTGTAGGAATTATAACAGTTTGTATATGTGTCTCCCACTTTTTAAGGGACCAAAAGTAATGGGACAGATTAACAATCATAAATCAAACTTTCACTCTTTAATACTTGGTTGCAAATCCTTTGCAGTCAATTACAGCCTGAAGTCTGGAATGCATAGACATCACCAGATGCTGGGTTTCATCCCTGGTGATGTTCTGCCAGGCCTCTACTTCAACTGTCTTCAGTTCCTGCTTGTTCTTGTCTTCAGCTTTGTCTTCAGCAAGTGAAATGCATGCTCAATCTGATTCAGGTCAGGTGATTGACTTGGCCATTGCATAACATTCCACTTATTTCCCTTAAAAAACTCTTTGGTTGGTTTCACAGTATGCTTGGGGTCATTGTCCATCTGCACTGTGAAGCACCGTCCAATGAGTTCTGAAGCATTTGGCTGAATATGAGCAGATAATATTGCCCGAAACACTTCAGAATTCATCCTGCTGCTTTTTTCAGCAGTCACATCATCAATAAATACAAGAGAACCAGTTCCATTGGCAGCCATACATTCCTATGCCATGACACTACCACCACCATGCTTCACTGATGAGGTGGTATGCTTTGGATCATTAGCAGTTCTTTTCCTTCTCCATACTCTTCTCTTCCAATCACTCTGGTACAAGTTGATCTTGGTCTCATCTGTCCATAGGATGTTGCTCCAGAACTGTGAAGGCTTTTTTAGATGTTGTTTGGCAAACTCTAAATTGGCCTTTTTGTTTTTGAGGCTCACCAATGGTTTACATCTTGGGGGGAAACCCTCAGTATTCACTCTGGTGAAGTCTTCTCTTGATTGTTGACTTTGACACACATACACCTACCTCCTGGAGAGTGTTCTTGATCTGGCCAACTGTTGTGAAGGGTGTTTTCTTCACCATGGAAAGAATTCTTCGGTCATCCACCACAGTTGTTTTCCATAGTCTTCTGGGTCTTTTGGTGTTTCTGAGCTCACCGTTGCGTTCTTTCTTTTTAAGGATGTTCCAAACAGTTGATTTGGCCACACCTAATGGTTTTTCTATCTCTCTGATGGGTTCGTTTTGTTTTTTTCAGCCTAATGATGCCTTGCTTCACTGATAGTTACAGCCCTTTAGATCTCATATTGAGAGTTGACAGCAACAGATTCCAAATGCAAATAGCACACTTGAAATGAACTCTGGACCTTTTATCTGCTCCTTATAAATGGGATAATCAGGGAATAACACACTCCTGGCCATGGAACAGCTGAGCAGCCAATTGTCCCATTACTTTTGGTCCCTTAAAAAGTGGGAGGCACATATACAAACTGTTGTAATTCCTACACCGTTAACCGGATTTGGATGTAAATACCCTCAAATTAAAGCTGAAAGGCTGCAGTTAAAGCACATCTTGTTTGTTTCATTTCAAATCTACTGTGGTGGTGTATATAGCCAAAAAGATTAGAATTGTTTCAATGTCCCAATATTTATGGACCTGACTGTATATACACAGTATCTCACAAAAGTGAGTACACCACTCACATTTTTGTAAATATTTAATTATATCTTTTCATGTGACAACACTGAAGAAATTACACTTTGCTAGAATGTAAAGTAGTGAGTGTACAGCTTGTATGACAGTATAAATTAGCTGTCCCCTCAAAATAACTTGAAACACAGCTATTAATATCTAAACTGCTGGCAACAAAAGTGAGTACACCGCTAAGCAATAATGTCCAAATTGGGCCCAAAGTGACAATATTTTTTGTGGCCACCATTATTTTCCAGCACTACCTTAACCCTCTTGAGCATGGAGTTCACCAGAGCTTCACAGGTTGCCACTAGGGTCCTCTTCCCCTCCTCTATGATGACATCACTGGGCTGGTGAATGTTAGAGACCTTGCGCTCCTCCACCTTTGGTTTGAGGCTGCCCCACAGATGCTCAATAGGGTTTAGGTTGGGAGACATGCTTGGCCAGTCCATCACCTTTACCCTCCACTTCTTTAGGAAGGCTAGGGTCATCATGGAGGTGTGTTTGGGGTCGTTACCATGTTGGAATACTGCCCTGTTGCCCAGCCTCCAAAGGGAGGAAATCATGCTCTGCTTCAGTATATCACAGTACATGGCATTCATGGTTCCCTCAATGAACTGTAGCTCCCCAGTGCTGGCAGCACTAATGTAGCCCAAGACCATGACACTTCCACCACCATGCTTGACTGTAGGTAAGACACACTTGTCTTTGAACCCCTCACCTGGTTACTGCCACATACTGTTGACACCATCTGAACCAAATACGTTTATCTTGGTCTCATCAGACCACAGGACATGGTTCCAGTAATCCATGTCCTTAGTCTGCTTGTCTTCAGCAAACTGTTTGCGGGCTTACTTGTGCATCATCTTTAGAAAAGGCTTCCTTCTGGGACGACAACCATGCAGACCAATTTGATGCAGTGTGCGGCGTATGGTCTGAGCACTGACAGGCTGACCCTCCCACCCCTTCAACCTCTGCAGCAATGCTGGCAGCACTCATATGTCTATTTTCCAAAGACAACATCTGGATATGACGCTGAGCATGTGCACTCAACTTCTTTGGTGGACCATGGTAAGGCCTGTTCTGAATGGAACCTGTCCTGTTAAAGCGCTGTATGGTCTTGGCCACTGTGCTGCAGCTCAGTTTCATGGTCTTGGCAATATTCATATAGCCTAGGCCATCTTTATGTAGAGCAGAAATTCTTTTTTTCCGATCCTCAGAGAGTTCTTTGTCATGAGGTGTGCCATGTTGAACTTCCAGTGACCAGTATGAGAGAGTGAGGGCGATAACACCAAATTTAGCACACCTGCTCCCCATTCACACCTGAGGCCTTGTAACACTAACGAGTCACATGACACCGGGGAGGAAAATGGCTAATTGGGCCCATTTGGACATTTTTTACTTAGGGGTGTACCTACTTTTGTTGTGAGCAGTTTAGACATTAATGGCTGTGTGTTGAGTTATTTTGAGGGGACAGCAAATTTACACCGTGACACAAGCTGTACACTCTCTATTTAAATTGTAGCAAAGTGTAATTTCTTCAGTGTTGTCACATGAAAAGATATAATAAAATATTTACAAAAATGTGAGGAGTGTACTCACTTTTGTGATATACTGTATATATATATATATTTATATATAGCATGTGTGTATATATAAATATATATATATATATATATACAGTGTTGCCCATAATTATTCATACCCCTGGCAAATTTTGACTTAAAGTTACTTTTATTCAACCAGCAAGTAATTTTTTGACGGGAAATGACATAGGTGTCTCCCAAAAGATAATAAGACGATGTACAAGAGACATTATTGTGGAAAAAAATATTTCTCAGCTTTTATTTACATTTGAGAAAAAAAGTGTCCAGTCCAAGATTATTCATACCCTTCTCAATAATCAATAGAAAAGCCTTTATTGGCTATTACAGCAATCAAACGCTTCCTATAATTGCAGACCAGTAGTGTTGAGCGAACCCGGACTGTAACGTTCGGGTCCGTACCGAACTTTCGGGTGTCCGGGACCCGGACCCGAACACGGACATTTAAAAAAACGTTCGGGTCGGGTCCGGGTTTCTGGTATTTTACTCCACGTGTTGAGAAGCTGCAGGGCAGCCAATCAACAAGCGTTTCACTGGTTTGCCCTTAGAAGCCATCACAGCCATGCCTACTAATGGCATGGCTGTGATTGGCCAGTGCATCATGTGACCCAGCCTCTTTATAAGCTGGAGTCACTTGATGCTGCAGTCACATGCTCTTGGGTTAGCTGTAGGGAGAGGAAGCTGACGGCGTCAGGGAGAGATTAGAGACATTTTAACAACATCTGATCCTGCATCCTGAGATAGATAACTACTGCTGTGCTGTTGCTCTGAGGACAGATAGCAGAAATTTGAGATTTCACATACCGCTGCTTTGAGTTGCAGATCAAACTCTGCATAAAACAACGATCGCTACGATCGTGCACAACGATCAGATTGTTGGAGTAATTTGAGATTTCACATACTGCTGCTTTGAGTGACACATTGCGGATCAAACCCTGCCTAACACAACGATTGTTACAACTAGGCGTTACACAGTGAGTTTCGTCGTCATACACTTTAGAG